>CAEGAE010057802.1:0-60347 GCA_903067095.1 Girardinus metallicus
CATTTTTTTATGCTCGCACTTCTTTTCTTTTTTGTGTTCCTGGTTTGTGTGTGTGGAGGGAGGGGGGGGGGGGGGGGGGGGGGGGGGGGGGGGGGGGGGGGGGAAGATGAGGAGGAAAAAGGACTTTTAAATGAAGCTGAAAGAATGATTAAAAAAGAAGCAGACATTAAAGGTTCCCTGCTGGCCTGACGGCTGGGCCACAACCGACATGACAGCAGCATCCAGGGTTCAATACGCTGCTGTGAGGTGCTTGTTTTGTTCAATTTCCCTTGCCCTCCATGTTTTCTGTCACTGTCTGCTGCCTGCGTGTTAAAAATAAGAGGAATTTATTTTTCATCTTAAAGGAAGAGAGATTTCTGTATGGATCCTTAACTTCAGCTTGTGCCTCATTGCTGCTTTCTACTTCTGTAGTTTTGTATTAATTATGTAAGAAGATGCAAGCTACTTCACTGAGGGGAACTTGAAAGTGCTCTTTAAAGTCTCAAGGAAGTCACAAAACAATCTTATCTTCATTATGATATGCTTATCTTCTTCCTACAGCACATCCAGTCTTTTTCTCTTTGAGATTTCTAATGCTATGCTGGAGTTGATGTAGCAGTTTTCTAATTAGAATAAAAATGGCCTTTATTGTCCCACCGAGGGGAAATTCGGGATAATTAACTCCAGCCTCACAACCTTTTGCTATTATATGTTGAATTTATTGGTTGTTTATCGCATGTAGCTTCAAGATGAGAACACTATGTGCCCTTTTTACCGAGCTAAAGATAACCAAAGCTGTTAATTCTGGTCAGATAAACAAGCGGATCTAATTTTACAGCTACACGTGCATCTAAAGTAGAGCGGGAAAAAAAAAAATTATATTGCGAAAAATATGTATATTTTTGTGACTTCCTATTGTCTGTTTAAATCCTGCTCTTTCCTGCAGCGACTTCCTTTAAAATGTCTGAGTATAAAAAAAATAAAGAAGCAGGTTCAGACTCTTTATGCACTGAAAACTTATTGCATCAAATTCTGCTCTGCTGTTTTTCACAGTGATTTTTCTTTTGAGTTTTGATTCGCTTTGCCCTTCTTTTTTTTTTCCACAAACGGCAAAAGCAAAATTACCATTTCAGTTTTATTTCTAAAAAAATTTTTAATTCAGTGCAATTTTCAAAATTAAAAACTCATTTTTGAGTTTTTCCTAATTAAAAATATACTCTAAAATTGTGCAGCTTCTCTATCAAACAAATATGTACATTTAAAACCATCTGCAAAAAAAAAAAAATAAATTTAGTGCTTCCATTCTCCATTCTTTAATATGCCCTTGGATGACTTTTGGGGGAATTCAAATGCAGTGCAGCAATATCTCTTCTGGTTTGCTGCAGTGATTGGCACAGATTTTATGCCTTGATACTGTTGGACAGTGACCAAAGTGTCTACTTTTAACTTTAAAGTCACATGCAGAGAAGTTTTGCTTGCAAGTTTCTGTTTCGTGAACATCTAAATACACAAACAGGAGAACACACTCCACTTTCCATCGTCTTTTATTTCAGAGATTTGTAATTATTATATGTTTTGAACTCAAATTCTCCCAGGAAACATGCAATGTTTGATACTGTATGTTGATTTTATTTATTCCTCATGTTGCACTGTGAAAAATGTTTTAATTTCCAACAGTTACAAGCTTTCAGATCTGAAATTCAACCTTCTTTCAAGTCCTTTCTTTCCCTGGAGACTGGAAAAGAAATTGCTGCTTGCAATGGCCACCGAGGGTCTTGGCTTGTGGGAGTATATCACCACGGTGCCTATTCTTTTCATTTTTGAGACCATTTTCAGGGAGGCATTTCCGAACGGCGCCGGTGTTTTGACTGGAAACGGCTTGAGAGGAATGCGCTCTGGAGAATACAAGCGGCTCCATTAAAATGACATCAAGAACCACCAGCAGTCCCTGCTTATGCGAGCGGAGGAGTGAGTTTAGTGCACTAAACTGCCATCTCGCTTCCCGTCTCCCTGGCGGGAACATCTCAGAGAGTGGCTAAGAATTACTCTCGTGTGAAAACCTATAACCGGAGGAACTCGGAGACGCCATGATAACAGATGGCAGCAGAGTTCTCTTTAGGATGACGTCCTCTTTCAGCGCGCAGGAACACTTTTGCCCCATCATCTCGCCAAGCTGAAGGATTTTGCATTATCAGCATAAATATTTCAGTCTGCATTCTTGATTAGTTTTATCCCCCCATTGGGTGCAATCTTTGCAGCACCAGCTCGTCCCTCTCACGGTCTGAGTCCATGGAGGGTTTCTCAGGCGGGCAAAGGCATCTGTCTCTTCAATTACCAGTGACAATGCCCCCGCCCAAGTGGTGGGTTATTTACCGAGGCAATGCCGGTAGCAATGGAGTCATCTTCATGTACTTTAATAGGGCCTGAACGTAGAAAAGGATTCCTATAAAGCAGATTGGAGACGTTCGCCTCAAAAATTGCTGGTAAATGTGATTAATTTTGTATCGTGTGCTCACAGATGCCCCTCCTTTATTCAGTTAGGAGTTAAAATATTTTTTGCTGTGAATTAAAAAAAACTTGAAGAAATATGCCAGGCACTGGAGATTATTTAAAGGGACAGTGTTGTGAAAAATTGTTTTATTTTTAGCTTTACACCATGTTATATCGTTGTCCCCTCGTCAAAAACATACCTGCAGTGTTGCTTTGATTCTCATGTCTAAGAAATCTTTTAATCTCCACGGCAACCATCCAGTTGCGCTAAACGCCTGGGTGAAGCTAGCCGCGCCTTCAAGACGCAGCTCCTCCTGCAGTTTCCAAGCCATAGTTTCCCCACTCTGCTCCTTCAGACTAGCCTGCAGCAATTAGCAAACACCTGGTGTAACAGCACATCACTACGAGCTTCTACTCAGTGAAATGCTTATTTTTATACTTGAGGACAAACGACAACAATCAACCTTGACCTTCCAGTTGATTTTGAGTTGTTTAAATATTATATCCGTAAATATAATGTTGGCATACTATATATTTATTTTATTTTTTTACGTGTTGAAGATAATAAATTACACTTTTTTTCCTGCTTTATTCCTGGAATAGATCATTTCTATTACTGTTCATTTTTTACAATTTCTTTGCTTGTTAAGGTGAACTGAAAATGATATAAACCAAACTCACTGGTATGCTTCAGTCTAAACATCATGACATGGTTATAATAACATTATGATTTGCAATTTCTTTAGCTGAAAACTGTGAAAGACAGGGAACACAAAGACAGTTTGCTGCATTTGTCTGGTGAATAGGTGTAATTAAAGCTGAAAAATATGTTGCTGTTATTGATTTAACCTCCTACACTCACATTTAAATCCTGACAGTATCCACAACACACAATGTTGTGGATATTTCTTCACTGTATTACCAATCTCTTTATTCCCTCTACGTTGGCCTTCGATAATTTTCTCAGAATTTACACTGAACAGAACGGCCTGATAGTGGAAGAAAATAGGAACGAGACTGAATATATAAAGCCAAATAAATGGTTTCTCAACACAAAAAGCTCGTGAGAGTGTGTTTACTGTTGTTGTACCTTATCGGACATTAACGGACTCAGCGATTTCATGCTTCATTAACTAACGTAAGGCTTTCTGCAAGGGATATAAATAAAAGTTGAGCTAAATATGATGTAAACAAACTGATATATAGCCAAGATATTTAGCTGTAACACAAACACTGTTTGGATTTTTGGACAAGTTTTGTGTTTGTATTCTACTAACGTTTGGTACAGCAAACAGGATAGTTAATGACTAGTAAATGCATCACATTTCCAGGGTTGAAACTTATTCAAAATTTATCAATAAGGATCTAATTTGTAAATTAGATAATCTTACATGCTGGATATCAATGTCTGGATCAAATCCTGACTGAAAATGATCTAATTTTGTCTAAAATTAAAGCTTTTAAGTTGACAGTTTGTTGGATTTGGATGAATATGATGTTTCCTGCTTGTAGGTCCAAATGTTGCATAGCTTGGGCGATTTTGTGCCTTTGACCTTGAGATTAGAAAATCAGGGCACAGCTGGTCTCGGTGCTCACTGGAAGCTCTGCAATGGTGATCCAATGATCCTCTCTTTTGGAAAAAAAAAAAAGGTTGTAATGTCCTGAAAAGCATTTTTGGTGCAGCAGAAGCTCTCACTTTGAAGTTCTTGATGATCCAGAACATTGTCCTTTAAGTTCAGGACTCATTCTTTGCGGTTTTATTTCCTGCATGTGAGGTAATTCTGATGCAAAGCAAAGATGAATGCACAAGAATGTTTAACACAGTAACATAAAATGAGCAGGTCAGTCTCCTAATTTGAAGAATAGTGACGTGAAATGTAATTTTTTACAACTTTACTAGTACTGATGACAGCCTAACCTCATTTTAATATTGTCCTGTCAATGTTTGCAATGGAAATATTCATTAAAAAACGAGTTTCTGCTGTTGAATGAATGTAAAATTGATTTGAGAAGTTTGTGTTGAACAGCTGAACTTGTGCGAACGCAGGCCTGCGTTCTCATCTCTGGCGAAAGTACAGATGTTTATGTAATTCTAACCGGAATGAAAAAAGGCCTAAATAATGTAAGGTGATGTGTTATTTGGTGCAGATTCAAAACAGTTTGTCCTACCCAAAAGCTTTTGTTGCTACATTTAAGGCTCTTATCATTACATGAAGTTGCCGGCAGGCTACAAATAGCATATGCAAGGGGAGCCAAATTCTTATTTTTTCATGAGAACATTTGCACAACATTTGCTGGTTGTGCTGAAGGATGTAGACATGATCCTTCCAGACAAACACGGTGACTAATTAAGCTGACAGGTTGACGCCATCCCACCCCCAAACAGCTCAGAGGGCTGTCACTCATCTGGATCAGCCTAGTCAGTCGTGTTATCCAGCCCTTCTGCCTTTTTGCAGATCAGTCTTCGTGTCATTTCAGCTCACTTCTACCGGGTTCCTCCCATCACGCCTATTCTGAAGTTGCATTGCCCCAACCAGTGGAATATACCGAATTTTGGTATTTTGTTAACTTTCTGCAAAAATGGCAAAAGACGAACAACTTTTCTGGTTTGGATAGAGTAAAACACGTGTCAAACTCGAGGCCCGCCGTAGCTTTTTATGTGGCCCTCTAGATTCTAGACTAAATACTAAATGTGCTTAAGTATTGTTTTATGTTAGTTTTTATCTGCGTACTGCCAAATTATATCAATCAGTCCCCCCAGTTTCTTAAGAATTATCATGGAAAATCACGCAAAATCAACAAATTCCTGCACTTTTTTGTGCCAATGCATAGAGTTTACTGTAGATTTTTCTCAAATTGTCAAAAAACTTTACTTGTAGCTTCATCAACCTTAATTGATGTCAAATTATAGTCTGTGATCTATACAGCGAGTAATGTAAAGTCACATATGCCGTCATAAATAAGCGCAAATTAGTACCACAAACACTTTGATTTGTATTGGAAAAAAGTCACAAAAAGTATCATTGGAAGGACTTAAAAGATGTTCAGTAATGTGATTTAATTTTAAGAATTCATTGATGTTTTAACAGCTTGTGAACAAGTTTTAGTGATGCATTCTGGCACGACCGGCCCTTTAAGAGCATTACAGGAAACTGTAAATGCTAATGATTAAAAAGATTTTAAAAAATTTTACTTTGCATATGTAGTAATCAAATCTAGTTTATTTGCATAGCCCCCTTTTTTTTTTAACATTATGTAAGGAACCCAGGATGCTCTTCATGAACATCTGTATCCTTTGCTCTTCTTTTTCGAGCTTCCAGGAAAATGACTGTCCTGATTTCTTGTGTGCGGTTTCATATTAATATTGAGAATAAATCTGTTCCAGCTGCCAATTTCCCATCTACAACCAAAAATAAACACCTTCTTGTCATTCATGTCTTACTTCAGCGTGACATTGCTTGACTCGAATCGATGCCTCTGCAATCAGAGTGTGATTCATTTGTTCAGAAAGTAAAACAGGGAACCTAATAAAGATGTTTACAAGTCACTCACTGGAATAAAACATAAAACTGTGATGCTGCTGTTTATTGCAATGTTTGAAAAAAAAAAATACACAGTCATAAGGAGCATTCACTGTTGGATTTAGTTTTATTGCAGCTACAGATGCCTGGCAAAACAGTTTTTATATTTTCTAAAATAAAACCACAAACTGTTTTTATAGGAACGTCATGTGACGGACCAACACATATTAGTCAAAGCTTTAAAATTTTTTTACAAAGCTCTGTTAAGTCCAGCGTTTGGCACAACTACATCAAGACATGGCTGTCCACCTTCACCAACATGCTTAGACCTCTTTGAAATTAATCAGCCAAGAAGCTGCGAAAACGACTTTGGTAAGCTGCAGAGATCCACAGCTTAGGAGGGGGGAGAGTATTTCAGCTAGATAGCTAAAAGTCAAACACTCCAGAAATAAAACTGGAGTTACGACACAAACATGTGGAAGAAGGTGTTCTGCTGAGATGAGATCAAAATCAAAATTATTTGGCTTTCATGCAAAATACCGTTTGGATCAGAAGATTCATTCTGCATAAGGCAGAAAGCTGGTCAGACTTTGTGATGGAGTTCGATACAGGATAGTTCTGGAAGAAAAATTGAGCCTGCACAAGAGTGGAGACTGGGCCGGTGTGTGTGTGTTAGAGTGGCCCAGTCAAAGTCCAGACCCAAATCCAGTAGGAATCTTTAGCAAAACTTGAAAATTGCTGTTCACAGATGCTTTCCATGCTCTCTGACAGACCTTGAGGTGTTTTCCAAAGTACTTGCAGGTTCGTGTGCACACCACACTTTTCAGCTTTCTTTGTGCAAATCACAGAAAACCACAGGGAGAAAAGTTTGTACTTGTGGCAGAACGTGAAAGTTTCGGGGAGGACGAATTTCTTAGTTTGCACATGTGTAACGGCATTTACAAAAACCAGATCTATGCTTGTAAAGCGTTCAGGCTGGATGATTAAGTTTTACATTCTCAACACAGTAATGAATATGTTAGAAATATTATGTGAATGTCTGGTGGCCCCTGGGTCGTATTTGTAACATTAAATCATCATCTGAACCAAAATGTTTTAGTCATACAAGGAAGTCAAGTGAAAGTTTATTTATGTGTGACCCTTTTATGTTCATCTCAAATCCAGTAGATTAACTTCCTGAACTCTAATCAAACTACAGAGCAATGGGGTGCTGTGGTGGCGCAGGGGCAAAGCACGACCCACGTATTGAGGCCTTAGTCCCCGCTGAGGTGGTCGCAGGTTCGATTCCCGGCCTGGCGGCATTTGCCGCATGTCTTCCCCCTCATATTACCCCGTTTCCTGTCGAACTACCTTCAAATAGAGGCCACTAGAGCCAACAAACCTTACAAAAAAACTACAGAGCAATAGCTCCCAACGAGCAGTTAGCAGCAGTTAACATTTGTAAAATTAAACGTAGCTAAAATGTGCAACATTAATAGTACCAGTTACAAACATATATAAAACCCTGCTATATATGTATCACATTTATAACAACCTCTGCTGACCACAGTGCTTCACAGCAATCACATCATCACAGGTAGATAAATGGAAAAAAACAGAAAAAAAAAAATTAAACTTGGTTAAAAGAAAAATCAGTGAAGCACTAAAATCCACATTTTTTTCCTTCCCTTTTTCTTTTTTAACTGGTGTTGAAGGCCCGTCTGGACGTAAACTGACCTACTGACTGAGAGGATTGAGTGTATTATTGTTTCCACACCTGTAGAAAATAAATCACTACTGTAAATGCAGCAGAAATAAAGCAATCCAGTAAGAATTAGCAGAAAAATTACTCATCAGAATGTGGCCCCCGCGCTGTCAGCTTAAAACAATTCTGCCTCTGAGCGCATTCACTTCACGCTCCCCTGCTGAAAATCAAAGAAACTCTTCTTTTCATTATTATCTTTGTTCTCAAAATTGGATGCCCATTTAACGTCACATTCGGGATTTTATTGTTGACTTGAATTTAAGTTCAAACCGCTGATGGAGCTGGATCGTCTCTGTCTTCCTGCAGGCGTTTTGGAAGGAGAAAGGTTTCTCTGGGGAAATCGTGGCAGGGTCTTCCACCGACTGTCCGTTCTGTGTCACCTTTGACGCCACCAGCCCACGTGGGAACCCGGCCCTGGTGGGCTTCATTTCCGGCCAGCAGGCGACTCTTTGGAGCGCAAGAGAGGTAAAGTCAATAGGGGCTGAGACCGGTCTAATCAGATTATTATGAACCTGTGTTTATCTTAGCAGAGCTCTCATCCTGCGTGCAGCAGCCGCTCCTGAGGCTTGTTTGATATTTGATTTGAATTCAGCATGATCTCATGTGAAGTCATGGAGCATGCTAATGGTAAAATGAGGAAAGCGAGATGTATTCAGCATGGGTATTAAAGGCTCAAATATCGGGCAGGAATAACAGGTCACGAAAACTAGAATGTTTTCAAACATTCATTTATTTCCCATGTACTCTAAAATAACAGGCTTCATTAGCATTACAGAGAGGTTCATTCGATTTTGACTGCATGTTGAGGGTTGGTGCAGATTCCCCATTGTGTGTGGAGACAAAGGCAGAGCATTGTGTCTTGTCATAATAACAATATTACTTGAGTGCAGCATTAAGAAAATTGCATCCAGGAATGAGGCGCACGGAGGGGCGGATGCTGCTGCCAGCTCGCCATGGCTATTACTTCATAAAATATAGGAGATAAAAGCATTTTTAAGTGGCCCAAAACAAAACCCAGTGTGAGGGACATTTATGTCTAAGTGCCCTCTGCAATGGACATCTGGTGCTTTTAGTTCATTAGGTGTTAATTGGCTGGAAAATGAAGATGTGGCTTTATGTTTGCTCTGGATGTGAGGTGAAAGAAAAGATTTTATTAAGATTACTCCAGGAAAAAAAAAATCATTAGTGGACATTATACTGCCAGTATCTTCGAGTAGTTTTTTTTTGTTCAGCTCAGTTTTACTGATTAGCGATGGTTAGGGTTTCCTAGACAAAGTAAATGACAACTCTGTTGTTGCAATTGTGCTTTTTTTTATTCCAAAAGAAAGTACACCTGACTCCATATTTTTGTTTAGCTGTGTTTCTTTCCTGCATGAAGCCAATGATGGAGTCATTCTCCCTTGTTACCAACTCAGTGTTCTTGTTCAACAGGGTCTCCTTTTTGGGATGAAGCCTTTCATGGAGCTTTTGGTGGTGTTAGTTTTTCTTTTTCTTTCCAGTAGAAAGTACACCTGGCTCAGAGCTTTTGTTTTTTTTAACTGAATCTCTTTTCTCTTTACTTTCAAGCACGTTTTGTTTTTGTCCAGCTCAGTTTTTCTGATTAGCCAGCTCTTTTCCCTAGACGAAGTAAATGACACAACCTTTGCTGACATTACCTGTTTTGCAGTGCTAAAATAGGATAGAAAGTATACCTGACTCCATGTTTTTGTGTTCAGCTATGTCTTTTTCCTGTATGAAGCCAATAATGGAGCTATCCTCTGTTGCTAGCAGGTCAGTTGCTCTTGTTTAACACCGTCTCCTCACGGTGATTAAACCTTTGGCGTTAATTCTTGAATTCTGGTTTTAGAAAGTACACTTAGCTCAATGCTTTTATTTATTTTTTTTACCTGCGTCTTTTTCCTAAAAGAGTGCTCCTGTATTTAGATGTCTTTCTATCGCAGAAAAAGCCATTGGCATAACTGTTGTGGCCATCATCTAAATCCACTTGTTGAGCTCCTGGCTCAACCTATTTGTGTTTAGTCCCGCCTCTTTTCTAAATTAAGGGTGCATTCACACCAGCCCTGTTTCGTCTGCTTTAATCCGATTCTAGAAGGTCTGGTTCATTTGGGGAGGTGTGAATGCGTAATCAAACTCTGATGTGGGCCAAAAAATCTAACTCTGGTGCGGTTTGAGTAAATATGTGAACACTGAGCAGAACGGAGACCAGGAAGCGGAATAAAGCACAGATAATTCTGGGTAAATACAGCTAAAGCAAATCCTACAACCACTAAAATCTGACTCCACTCCATTTTTGTTTACACTTTGCAAGAGAGACAGTTGCGCTCAGTGTTTTCTTCTGAGATTTTGTGTCATTTCCTTCAGTGGTTCTTGACACAGCGCCCCCACAGGTGAGGAGGTGAACAGGCTTTTCAAAAGGTTTGGTTGGTTTGACCCGGTGCAGTGTGAAAGCGAACTGCACCAGCTGAAAATGTAGCAAATGTTGAAATTTCTGTCCCCAATTGAACAAAGTCTACCAAACTATCAAGTGTGAAAACACTGTAAGTCACTGTTGGAGCTGCTGCTGCCAATGACCTTTTGTACTTTTTTTTTTTTTTTAAATCTCCAGGTGAAAATGTTCCGTCTTGGTTCTATTCTGCTTCATTTTGGGGGGGAGTAAATACAATCTTAACATTTTCAAACAGCTGTAAGTGTTTCAAATCTTCACCAGGAACCCTTCTTGCACTCAGCCAACAAGAATATAACTCCTTTGCCTATTTTTCCCATTTATACTACTTCTTTTTTTTGTTTTTTTTTGTAACTCTGGGAGAAAAAAAAAAAAAACAAAACCCAACATTGTGTCTGGTGTTGTTTTGCAATTTAGGTCGTTTTCCTGCCTTGCTTTAAAGCTCTGCAGCTGTAGTAGCCGTCACCCTGCAGAGACGAGCAGCAAAAGGTTCTTAATAATTAACCTCCACTTGCCGCTCTGCTTCTGAACACAGAGAAGATGTGGTAGCGTGTGATGCAATTGGGCATAAGGGTTACAATTATGCACAGTATGTGCTGTTTAAATGAGATGCAGCTGTTGATAGGATATGCCATTTTTCACCATAATTCCCATGGCAGGAGCTTTAGATTGCTGAGTGCTAGTTTGTTCTGGTGGAATTAAAGTGACAGTGACCTTATTTATGACTAATTTTAACTAACTTTAAACTAATAAATCTATCTAACAGTCATGATTTTGGACTGTGAGAGGAAGCTGGAGTACCAAGAGAGACTCCAAACCTCAATTTGAACCTAGAACCGCTTCAGGAGTAAATATTTAAAACATAGCTCAACATTTCTTCCAAATATGAGAAGAATTGTTCTAAAAGTGGGTGACCATTTTCTGCCAAATGATTTGTCAACCCAAGTTTAACCTCATAAACATGTTGTTTTGGACGCATGCATTTCTGAAACCAGTTCTTCTCCCAAAAACCTGAAAGCTTTTTTGGTTCTTATACTAAATAATATGGTAATATATTTGACTTTTTTCATTATTACAATTGCATATATGTATTAAATCTGGTAAAACAAAAAAAAAAAACACGAGAACAAAATTCAATCACTTTTAAAAAAATATTTATTTAAAAGTACATCATTTCCTGTAGCACTGATGGCCAGAGAAAATGGCCGTCATTGCGAGTCATTTTTCTTTAAATTGCATACAATTAAAGCCACTATAATTATTTAAAACTGACAGGACATGGTGGCCAGAGTTAATTTGTTCTTAAATTGTTTAATTGGAAGGTAAAAAAAAAAAAAAAATAAAATCTTGTACATTGTTATTCTGGTATTTAGCAGCTAAATATAATCCAGTTAATCCTAACTGATGTTTATTCTGATTTAATTTCAAACGATAAGAAAGAAAAATGCATACATCTTCGTTTTAGCCGTATACACTATACAGGTACATATCTGGTCTCAGCGGTAAATTGGTAGAGTCGTGTTCAAAGTCTGGGCCGGGGGCCATTTTTTTGGCCCTTCGACTGAGTTTGTGTGGCCCCCAAAAGCAGTTTGAGAATGAGAAATTTGGCCCATCCAAATTGACTTTTTACTTTTAAATCAGGGTGAAATTATCACCATCATCATTTTCTCACACCAAGTTTTTATTATAAGCAGATCCACGTTTATCCAGAGATGTTTACTGACTTTCCCGCACCAAAATCAACTTTTATTTAATTTACTGAATTTGGCTAAACGTAGCAAGCATTTTAAAATAAAGTGGCCCCAACTTCTGCTCTTATAAGCTGAGGATAAATTTGTTGTACTGAGCCCAAAAGAATTTCAAAACAAGATGTGTGGATTTTCAAAATCCAAAACCAAAGGAACCAAAATCTTTGACTATTTTATTTGTTGGATTTTAGTTTTTTTCCCCTTTTTTGGCCACATGACAAAAAGTTTCGGGGGTCACATAAATAGTTGCGGTGGGCCGGATTTGACACGTGTGGTTTTATATGAAAACTTTTTACCCTTCCTTATAAATCTGTGGTGTAGCTGTACATTTTTACGAGTAAGCCACATTTAGTTTTGCGGTTCTGCTTTTTATGCCGTGAAAATGTTCTACTTATGTTATGAGCATATAAGCCCACGCTTTAGTGCCGCAGAGCCCTTCTATTATCGTCTGCAAGCTTTGCTCGCTTAATGAGGTGTGAGGTAACCTGCGCTTAACAAAACAAGAGCCAATCAGGTTCATTTTAAATCAATGTGCCTTTACTGCTTCACACGGCGGCGTTATGTAACCCTCTTTTCTTTTCTCATGTTTCAACAAGGATTTCAATAAACATTTCTAATGCAATTTAGAACGGTGGGTGAACATCTGATGCTCCGCCACCTGCGTTTACTTCTGCTTTAAGCTCTTGCAACTCTGTTTTTATTTTTCTCAAAAAGCATAGAGGGCGTCCTAATCTTTTTCTTTTTCTTTGGGATGAATTAATAGGTCATAAGCAGGGAGACGGAGGAGACAAAGAGACGCAGTAGAGACAGATAAGACGAGTCAGGAACTGTGTGTGTGTTGTCTTATCTCTATTCCTTTTGTCAGTTTGTCTGTTTTTCCCATCCCAGCCCTTCCAATTTGCTCATCCTTTCTGCAATTTTTCTGCATCTCTCACTGTGTTGTTTATATCTTCTTCCTTTGAGTTTCATTTTTCTCCTTTGCTGTGTTTTGCTGAATGGTTCAAATGCTTTTCCTCTCCACTTTCTCGTTTTCTTTCTTTTTTTTTTTTTTTTTTTTAAACCCATCTGAAATTTGCCTGAGTTATTTCTCGCTCTGTTGTTACCATTCTTTCACATTTTCTCTCTCATGTCTTGCCTGAAATTTGTTTGCAACCTGATTTCTGATGGGAGGCTCAGATGACACATGAAATATACAAGCTTACAAGTTTCACACAGCTGCAGCTGGATCTTTACTAATAAAAACACTCCAAATGTCAAATATTGTCCCATTACTACTACAAACTTTAATTAATTAAATGGAATTTTAAGTGTTTTACTAATACAATTATACAGAGTTACAGTTTTTCAGATTTTTGACAATTCTGAGCCGTGTGTTTTTATTCGGACTATTGGCCTTAAAGTTAACGCTGCACCACGTCTGTTTAATACAAATGCTGGATAAAGATTATATCAAATCATATCCGTGTACTAGAACAGCCCCGTTAAAGAATCTGGGGCAAGAATAGCAATTTTTAACAAATGCTTTCTATCCACTTTGACTGAGTTTGAGATATTTTGCAAAAGAAGAGGCAAAACATTCACAGCCCAGATCTAAAAAGGATGGCTACAAGTTTTTAGTCTTGCATCATAGACCAACAAAGTACATTCAAATACAGATGACAGTAAAATAGTCAAATCCAAGCCAGTTATATTCATAAAGCGCTTTAAAACTGTTTCAGCTGCCGCTCCTGCAGACTAGCGGCAGCTGAAACAAAGTGATTCAAGCTACAAACATACGTTGTAAAAAGCAAATTCATATTGAAATATTACTTAGGAACAAAAAAAAAATCAAGTGTAAACAAAACAAATGAATTCAATGTGTTCCAAAATGCCAATTAGTAAACGGTTGTCCATGTAAGCCAGCAGCAGGAAGCAGTAAGTTACAGCTTTTGATTCCTCATCCCCGCTGCACTGCACGTCCCTCCATCCTTTCCTTTATTCCTCCACACTCTTACATTCCTCCTGGTTTCATGCTCAATGTTGTGGCTCCTCGCAAAATAAAAACCCTCTTTGAGCCGGGAAAAACACGGAGGTGCATTATTATTTCAGCAGTATGCCGCTCTGCTTTTAAATGCTAAGCGCTGCTGGTACAACGCTGAGCCCGGATTTTTTCTGTTTGCAGGCCGCAGAAAGAAGAACAGCTGTGCTTTCTAGTCTGGTGAAGTATCTCGGTCCTGAGGCTGCGTCGTGCATTCACTATGAGGAGAAAGTAAGTACTTCAGTGGTCAAAGTGTTTGTTGTTCGGTATAAACCCAACGCTTTTGCTCTGAAATCAAACACTGACGCATAAATAGATACATTTGACGTTTTATTTTTTGAAATTCACTTCCTCAAGTATCCATGCTAACTCTGCACGGCAGGATTTAAGGAAATGAGGAATCATTCTTTGCTTCTGCTACATTTGCGTTTTTGCATTATAATCCTCTATAATTGGAGCCAATTTTATGAATATATACATCTGTGTTTAATTGTCCTGACTCTCAATGTGCTGAGACAGAATGCAGCATGATGATAAAATAAATGTCAAAGAAATCTAAAAATTAGAATTTTGATGTTCCAACACATCACCACCTTCATGCATCTCTATGTTATTTTGGTATTTAATAACACCATTAACTAGGTTATCTCCAGTTATTATAAAAATGGATTTATCAAAATAAATTAACAAAAAAAAATCCGACGCCTTGAAATTGGCCTCCGTCTCTTTAAGAGCCGTTTCCGACGCTCCTCTTTCATCTTGTCATCTCAACAACGCTTCTCCATGCCGTCCATTGATGCAGTTGGCAACCGTTTTCTTGGAGCGTTGCAGTTTGATAAGCCCAGTAGTTCCACCAGGTGTTTGCCGATTGCTGCTGCCGCTAGTCTGTAGGACCAGAGTGGGGAAATGAAGCTCTGAGGAGGAGCTCTGGGGAAATAGGTGGAGGTGCTTTTGGTTGCCACGGGAGACTCAAGGATTTCTCAAACATGCTAGACTGGGTCAAAGTAACAAAGTGTTTGTGTTTGAGGGAATAACAACATAATAAAATTCTCAAAAAAAAAGTAAATTTTGCATAGATGTACATAAACTTGCATTGATTTTAGAATGAAATGTAATGAATTGAACCTTAAGCTTAAATCCAATTTGTTCACAGAAAATTTGCCCATTCATTTATTTATTTATTTTTTTTTCCATAGAGCATATGTAAAATTTGAAAGAAAATACAACCAATGCAGGAATGCCATTTATTCTCCTTTGTGTTGATGTACTGCACTGCTTAATAACTGTGGCCACAAATGGCTTGGAGCACAATCCCATCTTAAATCCTGGAGACAAGATTCCTCCGCATTTCATTACTCTGAGATGCTCCTAAGTGAGGCAGCGGCACGTAAAACCAGCCTCAACTACTAGCTGTAATTTACCTGCAAAATTCGACTCCCAACCAACAGGGTTATAAACCACTTTATTGATTTTATACGCTGTTATTAAAAAAAGGGAATGCAGATGTGTTCTGAATTTCAATAGCTACTGTAAACTCAGAGGAACTCTGGGTTTAAGTGGATCAAAAAACAGGAAGTCACTGACTTTAACCAATGAAGACCTGAAGGCAGGATGATGCCTTCATGCTGGATGCTCTTTACATTTACACATCAAACATAACGTGTACTTTGAATAAAAATGCTTCCGATAAAACCGATTGGCCTGAAGTAATGCCACTGTTTTCTTTTTAGATCGAAAAGACTTTCTTCTGCCATAAATGCCACCCTCCTTCTGGTTTTCTTGACATGAACGTTAATATTTAACTCTCTGTCTGAGGCCTTTAGATTCATTGAAGTGGTCCGACAGTGTAATATTTTCTGGAACATCAGCTTCTGTGAAAATTGGCAGCTGTCGGACGTTTTCCGTCTCCATGTGTAAAACTTTCTCGCTGAATAATGAAGGATTTCAGGTAGTTTGAAAGTTGCGTCGTAAACCTTTTGCAACAGTTGCTTCTCTCAGGTGTGTTTTATGGTTTCGCACATCTTAACGTTCCCGTCTGGCAAACAACACACGAAATTTGATTGCAATATTTTCCAAGTTTGATAAGCATGAAACATGTATCTTTCAAGGTCGAACAAGATTTGAATATATATATATTTGACCTTTATTTATACAGGTTGTCTCATTGAGATTCTGGACTTGTTTGGATAAAACAAACATATTCCAAACTTTCTCGCTTGTTTCCTTCCCTTTTTCTTCTGCTTTCTAATACAGAGGAAGTCTGGCTGCTTTGACATCATCTCTCCTACTTTACTCATGAATCTGCTACAGAACGTTGTTTGACTGACTCCTCCATTCTAGGCATAATGTCCATGCCTGCAGGACATTATCGGAGGGTACGCACAAAACCATCATTGTACCTAATAAATAAGCAAACGCAGCCACACCTCCAACACGCATGAGCCGCACAAACCTGACCCACTCAAATATAGTACAGGAACGCAATGCGCATGGCCCATGATCCATGATCCACACGAAGCCCGGTGCATCCCGCACAATGAGACGCATGTGCATAGCCTGTAGAGACTATATTTTACATTTTTTGACAATTACAGTAAATAATAACGACAGAAAAGCAAAGCCTACCCTTGTGATACACGGGAGGAAGAGGACAGAGGTTCCCAGGTTCGGGTGGTTTATCTGAGACTTCCCGAGGAGGATGTGAAGCAACGACGTTTTCTTAATTTCTGCTCTTTTTGACAAACGTTTTGACTGGATGTAACTGTTTAACTCTCTCAGCTAAGCGTGACACTGGAGAAGAGCGCGGCGGGTGTCACTGTCAGTCAGTGGAGAAGCTGTGGGGTGTCCTGTCAGCACTTCAGTTCCCAAGTGAATAAAAAAAACAACCTTGTAAAAGCACACAGGGTAAGGGGTTCAGGAGGGGGTTCAGTCGACCCTTTTTAAATCTGCATGACGGTTAAAAGTCTAGCTAGCTTCACTGCATCGTCACATTTAGCTCACAGAAAGAGCGCCAAGCCGCCAAAAAAAATTGACCAATAACATTCAGGTTTAGGACGGACATGTACCCACCCCCACAGACGCACCCAGATATGGGTTACATACAGAATATTTTGTGAATAGCAAAGGGGAAAAAAACAGTAAAAAGTACAATAATCTGATTTAAAACGGTTCCCTTTAAATCCATGGAGGGCAGACAGGAAAGAACATGAAACCAGCAACAGAGCTACTCTACTGGAGAGGAAAATACCTGCTGGGAATATCATTTTTGCCCTAATCATGTTGTGTCGCACACAAACATAACAGCTATTTAGCTGCATTACATGATGCATAGTCCACATTGATTAAATGTGAAACGGTGCATTAATCATGCCGGATGTATGATCCCAGCTCCTCGGCTGCTTTTCCTCCACCGTGCCATCGAAAGCCAGGCTCCAGTGGAAAAGCGCCTTGAGCAAACCCAAGGCAGCAACATTAAGGGAGATATCATGATTTTACTTCGCTGACAAAGAGACTCAGGGGGGACATCACTTTTAAGAACAATTACTTTGAGTAAAGCCGGAATAATGAATGAAGGCTGCTTAAGCGGCGGAAAGATTTCCCTTGATTTTCTTTATGGCTGCTAAATTGTTATCAGATTTCTTCTCCACCTTCTTTTAATTACTGTTATCCGAACGTCCCCGACGATAAATGTACAGACAAGAACGCCTTCGAGTTCAAAAGATCATTTTAATTTCTTCGCCGCGTCTCGCCGGGCTCTGAGCGGCTACGTTCCTCCGCTTTCCCATTAAGCGGGAAAATTGCAGGTTTATGTTAGTGAGTCAACTTGGACCCATCAAATATTCAGCGGGTACAGTGGTTCACCGTGCGCCGTAGATCAGCTTCTCTAATCCACACGCATGCTTTGGAAATCTTCAAAACGTCGCCACGTTTTTATACATTCCCCATCTCTCTCTCTTTCTGTCACATGTTGCACATACCGGCTCTACGTGACCAATAAAAATGTCAACTCGTGTAACTTAACAACGGCACAAAGCGATAGCTTTTAAGCTATGCAGCAAAACACTTAGCAAGCATCTAATTCAGTGCCTTCAACACTGACAGCTTGATTTGTCTTATAATCACTCAGAGCCGTTAAGCTGCAGCTCACAATTGTAGAAATTGCCACATTTTACAAAGCCATGCTGTGTTACAGAAGAACTCTTCGTTACATGAGATTTTATTACTCAATGGAGTTTGGCAAAGTATTTAAGCTGTGTTCAAGTTTTGTTTTTTTTAAGTCTTTCTTTATTTTACATGATAAATGAACAAAAACTAAACTACGATTCTTTAAAAGTCTGAAAAGTGATTGAGACTCCTCAATAAATCCTGCCCAAATGATTTTCTAATTAGTAAACAAGATCCACTTGTGTGTATTTAATCTCTAAGTCCAGCTGTTCTGTGAATGTCTCTGGTGGTCAGGAGAACTTTAAAGCAGGTTGAGGCTATAAAACAATTTGGCGAAGCGCAAACCATCAACAAACATGGTGGAAAAAGGTGATAAAATCGTCCAAAAAATGTAAAAAGATCAAGATGCAAGAATAATTTCGCAGCAAATAACTGTTGTATTTTTATAATTTCTGCTAATGCAAACAAAATGCATGTTCTATTCACAGAAAAGGAGACCTAGAATGTGAAATATTGCATTCTCCTGTCCTCAGTTTAATATAGACATCAATTAAAGACCTGCCACATCATCCCGCAGCAGCGCCGCCTGCTTCCCCGGCTCCCTCTGACTTTTTATCACAGCGTTTCAAACCGTTGTCAGATTCAGGCCCATCTTTCTCCCCAACGCTCATTTCTTCTGTCTTAGATTTCTCATCCCTCAGCTCTGTAATTTTGTCTGCCTTTCCAGCCTTGTCTCACATTTTTTTCTGTTTTCATTTCATGCTTTGCTCCCATCTCAAAGCGAGAAAAAGTCTGGTCGACTTATATGTAGTCGACCAGAAGTTTACATAAGTAACAAATGCATTGTGACACATTCCCACATTTTCTCACTAGCTGAAGTTAAATCAGACAAAACTCCTCTAGTTTTATGTCAGTCAGAATTACTAAAATTATTTCTATTTGCTAAATTGTCTTCAAAATCAGAAGTTTAATCAACATAAATACAATCATTCCTCCTGATACTTAAAATAGAAGCCACTTATTAACATATCAGGTAGAAAAGATGAAATATACATATTTACATACATCTTTCACATAATGCGTAAATTAAATTAAGAGAGGGCTAAATTTGCTGAGAGGTGATGGGGAAGATTCAAAATTAAAACAAGCTTATATATCTTGCTGAAAATGTACTTTTAAGTTAGTTTGTTTCATTTCAAGTGTACTAAGGTACTTGTTCTAGAAACTAAACCAAATTACTTTGAAGAATTTGTGTTTTTCCAGTGATGAAGTTCCTGTTTAACTATTTTATACAGACCGTAATGGCTCAGATTTCAGTCTTATCTTGGTTAATAGAGCAATATCCTTCCAAATTTAGGCTTTAGTAAACATTCAGACCTTCTTACGAGCAAAACTAAAGTATTTTTGAACAACGGGGCAACTTTAACTGTCCAGGTTTGTTTCTTATTATTTATGTCTTGTGTCGTACGTTAATTAGACGTGTTGCCAAGAGGATGCTGGCAGATTTATGTCTAAACTCTCTAAAGTCTTTCTAAAAAAAAAAAAAACTCTATAATGCTGCCAAACGAGGATGTCTTGGGGGGTGGGAGGACATCCTACATTAAATCCGAATTTTAAGTAGTGTTTGCTAGTTTTCCAGGAGTTACTGTCATTTTACCTCCGTTTTTTTTTTCTGCTGCACCATTAAAATCTGAGTTATATCTTTAGCCCCGTTTTGTTTTGAAGGACTGGGCTAAGGAGGAGTTCAGCGGCGGCTGCCCCGTCAATGTCATGGCACCCGGTCTGCTGACGTTTTACCAGCCGAGCCTGAGGAAGCCCTGTGGCAGGTAATCACCCCGCTGATGACATACACAATCACACCTCTGCTTCTCCAAATCTTCCAAATGTCTCGTCTTCTTTTGCACTCTCACTTGGACAAACCATGGAGAAGAAGGAGAAGAAAATCCTAAGTCTCCCAAGTAATTTTTTGGAGTTTATTGTTTAATGAGATTCGCTGGTTGGTTGCTGACAGGTTGAGAGATAGTCAGTGTATTTCCTGGTTGTTTATTCTATTCTTATAGAATAATGCCTCCTCAACTCAAACAAAAAGAGTCCCTTGAATTATAGCATGCTTGTCCAGATCAAAAAAAAATAATAATAAAGGTCATCAGGAGGTTTATTCCTTGAAGAAAATGTCCCATAATCCATTTCTAATGGCCTGTTCAAGGATGCACAGGACTGAGTAAACGAGAGCGACTGGAAGGTAAGGGGATTCGGGTAATGCGTTTCTATAATGACATCCAGTCTGCGGGGAGCAGAGGCAGCTCGTTGCGTAACGTGACTGAAACAGCAGCGAGGGATGGCGGCCCCTCATTGGCATTCTGTCCCTGCGTGACAAATGAATCCCCAGAGACGTGCCACGACCTTGAACCGCGTCCGGCACAAGAACGATACCTCATTTAATTGCTGGAGAAATGACGATATTAGCCTGTAGATGTGCGGTTTGATTTGAGATCATTTGTATCTCATTAGGGGCTACATTACGCTTTCTGTAATAAGCCTAATAGACTCGCATGGTTTGTCGGACTCTGTGAGACGTTTACAAAGAATGAAAGCACCTGTGGTATCCCGTAGCAATTCTCCTAATCCTTGATTCGCGGTGACCGAGTTCAGACCTGCAGTAATGATGTTTCTCATTTCTGTTTTTTTAAAAAGATAAATCTACGTTCACCAAGGATTATAGATTCACTTCACTGTTTCTTAGAAAATACTATCTACTTAGCAACAACTGGAACAAACATTTAGTTTTATACTTACTGATTGAGAAACATTCACACCAAACGCGTTTCGCGCGTCATTAACGGTGCTTCAAGTTGGATGCGTGTGCATTTCGAATGCAGATGCTTGACATTTTGCTATACACCTAGCATTTTGCACATCTGGTTTACATTCGAAGTCTATGTAGAGGCGAGTCGAGCGCGTCAAAATTGCCCTAGCCGTTGTTTTCCATTGCTGGCCTTTTGTCGGACCCGTCGAACGCTTGAAGGGCACAACAACCTTGACCATTAGTCAAGGTGTGCGTTCACACCTTGACACCTTGAACCCACCATTAGACCGACATTTAGCTTTGTACTTTAATTTCGGAGCAAGACCTAGTGAAACTCCTGTTAGTTTATAAATTGTGGAGTACTTAGCAACCCCGAACAAGAATCAAATATGGAGAACCGATATTTAGCTTTTTCGTCTTTCTTTTGGTTTTGTTTGTATTTGTTCTAATTCATGTAAAGCGCTTTGAACTGCCTTGTTGCTGAAAATGTGCTACATAAATAAAATTACCTTTACCTTCTTCAAGTTTAGCAATACTATCCTAAATATTTAGGTATATTTGGTGTTCGATCTTATAAAATAGGAGTTATTAATGTTTTTTGAGGATGGTTTCAAGCAATTTTAGTTATTTACTTAAATGTTTAGTTCTGGTTAGGGAACTGAAAATTTTTTAGTTCTGCTTCCAAAAAAATATGGGGAATCACAGTTAATTAATAAGAGAAGTGAATACTCTTATATAAACCCAGGTTGGTTTGGATCTCTCAGGATAAATTGCATTCAAAGTCTTTTCTTCTGCATGTTTTTCTTTGAGTTAAATATTTGATAAAATCAAGTGCAGCCTGTATTCAGGTATATGAATTATTAGCATTTATAATATATATGTAGACATTACACCCGCTATTTTTACATGCATTTGTCCATATCACGATATTTCATCTGTTTTAACTTCCCACAACCTCTTGCAGAACATTTCCAGTTATCTCTGCTTTAATATCAAAACACTATCTGCAGACTAAGATATTGCACCCGAGCTCAGAAATAAATGTCTTCACAATATCCTTCCTTTACAAGGTTACAGCACTGTGCTTCGAATACCAAGAACAAGAGCTCCGCTGGACTACAAAATATGGGCAGGCCTTTACAGTGCATCAAAAATGTAAGAGTCGAGGTCTCCCTAGTGAACTGCAAGCAAAATGAAATGCACTGAGCCAATAGCTAAACAAAACTTATACGTGCGACGGGCTACAGCTGCTAAATGTTGCACAAATCTTCTACAGCTTCTGGAATGAAAATTATTCAGTTTCTTGTACAATTTTCATGAAACACTTTTAGCACATTCTCTTCATGCCAACACATTTGCTCCAAAACCAATGTAAAAGCAATTAAACGGAGTACGGTAATGATTTGTTTTCAGGCATGTGGAGAAGCAAAATTGGTGAAACGGTTTGTATGAAAGTTCAATGCTGTGGAATTTAATAAGGCAAAATTTTACCAAGTAAGTGCAAATATCCACATTTAAAAATGAATGTACATAATTAAATTATCTGAAAAAGCAGCATCCGCAGAAAATCCCGCTGCCAGTTTTTGACCTTAACTCTAAGCGTACTTGGATTAGGCCACTGGAGAGTAACGCGAAGCACACCTGTTTTGAAGCGGCCTAGTCAAATTCAGATCTTATCTGTAACATATTTTTCCACAACACTGTGATCATAACACAGATGTGAAAGGCAATATAAACCAAATGACTAGCACCTCATCATTTAGTCCAAAAGTCAAACATTTTCTTTTTAGCACTGAAGGAATTGTACTTATGAAGGACACTAATTAACCTGGCACTGTGAATTAAGTAGTGTCCAGTTTATCTGCAAATTTGGCATTTTGGGCTCTAATGAATGAACAAAGCTAATTACATCCTTTCAGTCAGACAACTTCCTTAACTTTACAGCAAAAAGCAAGAGTCAAAAACTGCAGTTTTATTTAAAGGGATCCAATGTTGGCCTAAATATCCTGTAATTTTCCTATTAATCAAAAAAAATTGCTGTTTGTGATACGCCAAAACTCATAAGTACTTCAAAAATGTGTATCTTTTCCAATATTTTTCACTCATGGAGGTTGCCATTTTTAAACGTGCTGGGTTTTGGTCCATTCTGTACTGGAATCTACAGAGTAAACACAGGAAGGCTAACTTTACCTGACTTTTTGTTTATCATATTGCATTTGACTGGTGTAATTTTAGATAATGCCACACTGTGTCACTATTGGCTGTAATTAAAAAAAAAAAAAACAGTGAGGTGAATCTAAGCTTCCAACACAAAAAAAAGAAGGCGCAGTCTAACAGAACATCGGAGCCAAACAACTTCCGAAGACCAAAGATTTGTGCCCTCAACATTTCTCTCCAGAAGAGTTTGAGTCATTTCCACGAGCAAAACTGACAAAGGCTCTAACAGGCGATCGTTACCTTAATGAGCTAAAAACAAATGAAGTGCCAACAGTTTTTATCCACAAAGTGCCTAAACCCCACTGCCACTGGAGTGAAAAATGCTGGGAGAAACATCAGACATACTGCACTGGAAGCTCTTTAAATGGAGCTCTGCGCCGCCCCAACGAAGACCGGACCGGACACAGGACTATGGAGCTGGACCAGAGCACAGTGGGAGAGAGCTCGTGCCAAACACAACTTTCAAAGGACCTACATTTTTTATCTCAACATTTCTTTCCAGAAGACTTTGAGCCATTTGTACAAGTAAATCTGACAAAGGCTCCAACAGGTGATTGTTAACTTAGCGGCTAAAACCAACTGCTGTCAGAGTGATGGAAGATCTATAAATGCTAATGGATCTGGACGCCAGTAGTACCAGCGGCACTACTGCCACCCCAACGAAGACCGGACCAGACATAGAGTTACAGAAGTACTTACTGACCAGAGATACGTGTTATTCATTGTTTTGTTTATGAAGCTGAAGGCAGCAGCCAGTCTGTACACTGTCTGTGGCCAACTCTGTCCACTTCCTGCGTTTGGTCCTCATCTTCATACTCTTATGATTCCTACATTCCCGTCGATTTCAGTGTACGCCTGTTCAATTCGACAAGGCTTAATGATGTTACTCATGCTGTTTTGGGTGGAAGCCATTAGTGCAGTTGGACCATTAGTCATCATTTACCCACAATTCATTGCAGTGTGAACAACATGGCGACATTCGTGTGACAATATTTTATTAAAATTTATAAAAATTAAACAACCTACAGTATTACTGCATTGTTTTTTCATCTGAAATAAATATTTCTCAAAGTCTATTGCTACAACTAGTCAAACATTCAGACTAAATACAGAATGAATGGATTTATTTTTCACAGCTGTGTGATGGACAATGTATATAATGCTGTCCTTGGGGAACGTCACGTAACCTGTGGAAGACTTTAACAAGCAGCACACTTGCAAACAAAGCTTCTTAACATTTCTCCCAAAGTTCAAGGTGTTCTGTTGATAAAGTCCCTTGTTGAGCCTATTAGGAAATAAAAATGCTTAGAAAAACATCCTCACTGCAACTTACTGACCATTTGTTTACATGGTTACTCTCCGTTTTTATTCATCTTGATCCTGTTTTATACTCCTGTAGCGTTTCTCTTACATGAAGCTGCATCGCCGCAGACGAGATGGCAAAGCTGTTTGCAGCAGAGACCGCAAACTCCCTGTTCAGAAAATATAAATTAATCATAAAAGATGCTGGCCAGACGTTGTGGGGGTGGCTTTCGGAATAGAGGTCAGTTTTGTGGTCTGGTGTCGGTCTGCACTCATGAGAATTAATTTGTCCCTTACCTTACCTCTTTCCTTTAAATAATAAATCAAATGAGTGTCCTTTTTTTTTATTCTGGCTACAGAGATGATGCATAAGCAATAATAAAAGGCACCCTCTTGAGTATTTGCAGCAAAAGAAATCAGATTATACACAAACACACATTGCTTAGCTGCAACAGTTGCTCACATGGGAAGCTAACTTGTGCTCTGAGTTTGACCAATCAAGTATGGAGAGAGCCAGATTGGCTCAGACAGCTAGTTTTGGGAAATGAGTTAAAGTACGCCACAGAATGTATACAAATGATCTGCACATGATGAAAACAGTCATCTGTGAGAAAACCAACAGAGGCACGGCTGCCAGCGTGCTGATGGAGGTAGCATGTTCCTGCCGCAGGGCATGTGAACCATTCACCATCAGAGGCATAGATTTTCCTTTTCATCATTTGCCGTGTTTTCGCAGGTGGAAGAAAATATTTGCACTGCGGTTATTAAGTCATCACCGCAACATTTCGACTCGGGCGCTTTCTGTTAAGCACTTTAACAGGCTTTGACTGACTGGGGCCGACCTCAAAGGGAAATCACTTGAGGGAAAACCATCATAATAAGAATTGATTTCTGCTATAAAAACATGGAAACACTTGATTATATACCATCAGAGCAGAAAGTCCTGTGAAGTTCCAGTTTACGGCTTTGTTCATTTTCACTTTATTAACTCCAAGTCATGCACAGAAAAGGGCAACTTCTCACCATTTTGCTTTATTAACAACATTCACTAACATGAACAACCTCGAAGGTCCTACGGTACTTTAATTTCTTCCTGCTGTCACGAGAAAATGTCCTTATTCTTTTAATAACGATAGACTTGATTTTACTTGTGCTTTTAGTTATAGAAACAAAGAACTTCACAAAAAAATCATGACGTGCTTCGTAATGATTCATAAAGATGGTAATCAAAGAGGATTTGAGGAAGGACAAAGACTTCAGCATGTGTACTAACTAACCTAACCACAATTGAAAGGGAAATAAATGAATGGAGATTTTTATTAAAAAAGGCATTCATTACCATTCAAAAGTGTTTATCACCTTCAAAATGTAGATTTTGTCTCTTTACAACCACACACTTCAATATATTCATTGGGATTTTATATAATAATAGACACAAAGTAGTGGACAATTGTAAATAGACAGACAAGGACAAACGGGTGGTAATATGTATTTTTTTCATAATCAAGAAACTGTTACCTTCAGTTGCTATAAAAATTCTGGATATACCAAACATAACTTAAAAGAAATTTGAGTTTCTTTTAAGTTTCTAATCAACTCATGTTGATTAGACAACATGAATGACTTCAGTCTGAACTTAAAAGGAATATAAAAAGAAAAAACAAAAAACAAAGCAACATTTTCGTTTCTTTTGCTGGACTTACCATGTCAGCAGTTTAAATGGAAAATTAAAATTGAAATTGGCCTCTGTCTCTATAAGAAGCTTCTGCTCTTTCCGAGAGTCGGTACATCATCACAACACGTCTCTGTTATGCCGTTTACAAATATTTTTATTAGCTTTGGGCTGAGAAGTAGTTCCTACGATAAGCTCAGGAGACATGCAGGTCCACCAGGTGTCTGCTAATTGCTGCTGCCGCTAGTCTGGAGGGGTTGAGTGGGAAATTCAAAAATGTGGTTTCACCAAACGTTCAAGTGATCATTGGTCATTCAGAAATGTTTTTCCAACCACATTTCTTCCTCATAGATTATCTGTCAATGTTTTCAGTAATGCGTTGGTCAGTTCTTAACTCCATTATACTAGTTTGACCATTTTCCTTAGATGTTTTCTCTGCTTTATGCCAATAATTTGAGCCTTCTTAACATCTTTTCCACGCCAGCTGGAAGACAGTTGATTAGACAGCATGAGTGACTTCAGTCTGAACTTAAAAGGAATATAAAAAGAAAACTAAAAAAAAAAAAACAAAGCAACATTTTTGTTTCTTTTGCTGGACTTACCATGTCAGCAGTTTAAATGGAAAATTAAGATTTTCTCAAATTACTACTTCCAACCTTTGTGCACTAAACATATATTAAAATAAGACAATGTCAGGTTTTTACTCCAAGTGTCTGTTGTTGTTGGTATGAACTGGCTTTTTAGCAATAATTTATCTAACTTCGGGGGGAGTAAGTCAACATTTCAAGTTGCTAATGGTCCAGCTGAACGCAGCGGGTTCTGTCACCAACTAATTGGTTGCAAGTATGTATTATTTCAGCTATTTGGCACGACAACAATTTAAACCAGGAAAAGATGGTTCACAGATTTTACTCAAAGACAATAGAGGAAGTACTCTTGCAAAAATGAGGAAACATAAGACTAGCTTGCTGTTCACCCTTCTTTGTGTAACCTTGACTTGACAAAAGTTCAGAGGAAGAACCTTTTCGCCCAGAGGGCAGAAGGAAGGAGATGGGGTGGTAAAGGTGAAGCATATTGCCGTATAGGTGGCACATTAATTAAAATGAAAAGAGATGAAAAGAGACAGATTTCTCTGCAGTAACAGAGCAGCAGAGGATATACGAAGTGGATAATAACCGATTTGGTGGGTTTTGCCTATAGCATCTCCAGCTGGGCATATACATGGAATTATTTTCCAGACTCGCGCACAGTTTGCGCGTGTGTGTGTTACATGCTGCTGTATGTTTTACATTGCATGTGTTTGCATGGTAGAGGTGGGTGGATCAATTAGAAATATAAAAGATATTTCTAATTTGTATTTCCAGTACATCAGCATCGTTATTGGATTGATACTAGTGTTGTAAAATTGATGCTTTTTCTTTTCGATTTACTTCATTTTTCTATTGTAATTTGTCAAATCTACCCCAGAAAAGGTTTTGTTTTGTTCTTCAGTAGTAATTTTTTTTAATTTAGTTTAAAAAGAACGCCTAAAAATTTGCTTTGCTTTTCTGTTGTATTTGCTTATCATGTCACTGTGTTATTAAATAATTTTGTAGAAGCCTATAAAGTCTGACCCTATTCTGAAAAACCACAATAACACCCAACGGTCAGAAATTTGATAATACATCAAACCTAAATAATAAAAAATATTGTATCGATATCAGCATCAACACTATATTTACTTTATCGGATCAATACCAAAATATGCAGCATCGCTCATGTCTGTTTCATGTTTATGCACTGACATCTTGCACATCTATTCTATAAGACCCTGTTTCACGTTTCTCTTTTCTCAACGTATATTATTTGGAATTTATGCCACTAACTCAAAGTAGTGTGTAATTGTGAACAATTTATCTTACACAATTCCTCCATATTTACCTCAATCCATCTTTCCATCAAGCTGACCAGCTTCCTTTTCCTTTCCGAGTTCTGGCCACCACCGTGCTTTACCATAGGAGAGTCACCTTCAGAGTGTTGTACAGTATTAGTTTTCCTTGACATTTTTTTGGGACAAAGTCAAAACGTTCTATTTTGGTTTGTCTAATCTGACCAGAACAAACTGCTTTATACATTTCTTCTTCTTCTTCTTCTTCTTCTTCTTTCAACATTTGTCATTTTTTCTTTCTGAATAATGAATGTTGTAAATTTGCTTCCTGTTATCATGTCTGCAGCTCTCGATCTGCACCAGCATCCACACCAAGGAGCAGCAACATATTCTGCTTTCCTGCACTGAACAAGCTTTTCCTAATTAGCTGAGCATGTCGAACTCAAAACTAATAATTTAGTGACTGTATCAGGCAGGAAATGTTCTCAGTTCTAGTTCTGTGTCACAGTTTTTGAAGGTTTCTGTCCGAGCTCTTAAGTGTCTTAGGTGTAAATGTGTGTGTGTGATTTTCTGTGGGATTGACCTGTAAACGACAAACGACAAAGCTACAGTAATCTGGCGTCGCCTTCTTCTCCATTAGTCTCATGAAGTCTTTCTCAAAGTTGTACTGACCCGCAAAGCGAACGGCCATTTATTCGCCGTGACTTGAGCGCAAACTGTGAAGTTAGCTTGCCAAATGATTGTGGTTAAAAAGTGGCTCACAACCAGGTCACGTCAACAACTATTGTTTCTATTTTATTGAAAACGATGTAACTGCGAATAAATCCAGCTGACATAAATGGATAAAGAATTTTTATATCTAATGGTGCCACAGCAACTTGAACCTATTTTTCTTTTATTGTGCTTCTAAATGACAAATAACCCTAAAATTATGCTAACAACACATGTAGTGAAGAGGAACTTTTATTTTTTATTTGTTTGATATTCGGAATTTGTAGATAACTCCAAAGGCCCTCCACTTGTTCCTGGTTTTGTCACATTTACAAAACATGAACACTTCTCAATAGTTAAGAAACTAATACTTTCATTTCAGGCTGGATGTATTTAGATGTTGTGTTATTGCAGGGGAAGTTTCAAAATGTGGGGTTGTGACTGTTTAATGGGTTAAGTGTTTCCCAGAATAAACGCTGGATTATGGAATATTCTAACAAAAGCCCTGATCTTGAAAATATAATCATATTTGTTAAACTAAAGTAATTCTAATGTATTGAGATCTACCTGTAATTGTGATTCTAAATGTGCTGATTTGAATGTAAAAGCAAAGACAAAATGCTTTGTGACGATTTAAAGACGTTTTCGGTTTTTACAGGATCCACTGGGCCGGCACTGAGACCGCCACCCGATGGTGCGGCTACATGAGCGGCGCCGTGCAGGCGGGGCAGCGGGCCGCTCTGGAGGTTCTGGCTGAAGTCTGCCATGCTGTCCTGACAGCGGAGGAGCAGGAATCTCTGATCCAGGATCAAACTCCCCACCGCCCCCCAAAGCCCACCGCGCTGTCTGCGCTCCTCAAGAGGCTCAGTAGGAAGTCCGTGTTGATACCGGCGCTGACGATAGGTGCTGCTCTGCTGCTGGTTCGGAAACAAAACGTTCTGATGAAGGTCAAAACTTACGTGGGTACTTTCTAAGCAATTAGGTGATGGTGTGAGAACATCTTCAGGAGAAATGTCAGTTGAATTTGAAAATTTGTCCCTTGAGTTTATATGTTTGTGTTTGTGAAGTTAAGCTCCATGAAATGACTTTCTAAAACTTCTCAAATCCAATCATATCAACAGAAGAACAAAATAATAAATGTATTTTGAATTAATACTTCAAATAAATACATATTTTTATCATTAGCTAACAAACACCAACCGTTTGCTTATTCCTGGCTCAAAATTTGCACATTCATATATTTATTTCATTCTGGCTCCAAATTATTTAAATGCAGAGCATTTCTTAAACATTTGAAATAAAACGCAGCTTCTGAATCTAAGGTAGCTAGCCACGGTGCTGCTTCACACGCGGACGAGTGGCGTTTGCAAACCAGCCAATCCAGGGGCACCATTCACTTTCCTTGGTGCTGATTGGCTGGAAGAGCGTAGATAAGGAAAACCGTAGATATTAGTTTCTTCAGTAGAACCAAGACGGTTTTTATCGTGTGTATTGATGCATATTCAGGTTTGTTTTGGAGTTTAAATGATTAAAATAGGAAGTTCTGAGCATTTTAAAAGGGGGTTTAAAAGAGGCGGCTGCAAAATATGATTTTAAAAAACAAACCGACTTTCTGTCACTTCTGAGTTTATTGACTTTTAATTAGTTTTATCACCTACTTACTATTTTCATTTGTTTACTTGCTTCACACCAGTTAGTTTCAGTAGTTGCTTTTCTTAGACTGTTCATCTTTTCTCTCATATTATTTTACCAGATTTGACTTGATTTTTGCTATTCATTTCCTCAGTGCCACCAAAATTGACTTTAAACCATCGACACACTAATTCATCATAAGAAAATAATCAAAACTGCTCTAATTAAAACATCTCAAAAGTCTAAGAAATACCAGAGGTTTATCAGGTTTCAGAAGCTGGATGGAAAGAGATTTAATAGATTTTTTTTAACTTCTTGTGCCTAATTTTAGTCTAATGTAGTAAAGGAGGAGAGGCAGATTAAATAAAAATTTTCCAGACTTGCCTGCAGAGGAATTAAAAAGGGGTGGAACAGCAAATAGGCTTTTAATTTAATGTAAATACATAAACGTTTTTGTAATCTTTAAAATAAAATATCCATGGTTATTAATACAAAGTAAACAGTAACTGTTGTCCTAAAGTTGCAGCTTAAAGACACTAACAAAATCACATCACCTGCAAAACGTTGAGAGGAGAGGTTTCCAAACCGAACACCTTTCTGTCTATGGTTAAACCTTGAGAAACTGTCCATGAACGCCACAAAGGCAGACCTGGTTTAATCGAAGCTGCGCTGGAAAAGAAACTGAACGTTTTGCTAACAATGATGCATCCAAACTGACCAAAGCTCCCGTTTTGGTCACAAAAGGACCTGAGAGATGCCTTCAGCAGCTGTGAGAAGGGAAACGAGACGTAAACTTTTCCAGGAAGACTGGGAAACATTGCTTTCAAGGTGAAAACAAAATCTATGTTCTAGTTCGGCTTCTTTTAAAAAAAAATGTTTCCAGAAGGTTTCAGGCATTCTCCAAAATCCTCACTTATCAAGGATAATTCAACTGAATTTGAATGTAATTTAATATGAATAATTAAAGCGTAATTCAAAACTTCAACTTTGTGCTAAAACGGATCAACTCTGGTTCATTCCAGAGATTTAAAATAGATCAATTACACTTTTTAGCATGAAATAACTTAGGATGCCCTAATTCAGCCATGCATCCCTTCTCCAATAAACCAGAACAAGATGAATAATTTGTTCCTGCCTTAAAATCTGAATTTCATGCTAATGAGGGGATTCAGCCGTTTTATTCTCATGGATTTAGAGAAAGGATTCATGTAAAATTTGCAGTAAATTAGTTATAAATCATTGTTTTTTTTTTTTTTAAGCTTTTCTGCACAATTTCCACTCAAAATAAAATAAAATAAAATGATTGCAATGTTTTCGATTCTTTCATTGTTCTCATGCAAAAAAATTGCAGGAATCCTTGAGATTATCTTCTGATAGTTTGAGTTGAAACCACCTCGTGTTTAAACAGGTTTGCGGAGAGACGACGGAGCCCAACACGGCTTCGCAGATTGCCATAAAAACTGCATGAGCGGCTTGGAGCGCAGCCACTGGCCCATTTGTGCAGCTTCAGAACACCAGCAGATATTTGAATGAGTGTAAGATGGATTAACTCGTCACGCAGTAATAACATCTCCGGCTAAGTGATTTAATCAATATTACTAGATTGCACAGTCGATTGAAAGGATTTTTGTCAGCCCGTATGTCTCCTCTAGAGAGCAACTCAAAAGCTCACTAATCACCATGGACCTGGCAGCACCACGGATCGCTATTTGTCTGTTTTCGCAGGTTTGAGCTAAATTAAGAGCCTCTGCAAGCCATGCTAAAGGATGGATATCATCTCAGAAGTTGTTTGCATGGTTTGAAGATGTAAAAAAATGGAAAAAAAGAAAAATACACCCATTGCTTTTTTGACTTGACCCTGAAATAAAAAAGCTCAGACTTTTCCCCTCGTCCCAACGGCCAGCATAATTAGAAACTTCAAGATAACAGCTGTGTTATTAAATGTGATTTTATCAATCAAGTCAAAGCAGTTGTTAGGTGTATAGTACACCAGCATGAAGAAATGTTCAGTATTATTTAGTTTTAAGAAGCACTAATCGAGTGCAGAGACAGTTACTTATTGAAATTTAATTATGTCTTATTGGCAGAGACGACCCTAACCCTGTTTGGCGCCCTGGGCGCACCACCTTTCTATATTAAGCTGAAATAGTGTAAATTACTGCACACCCAGACTGTAACCAATATTAACATTTACTAAATTTTAATGCTTATGGACATAAACAAACATAAACAAAATAATCTGCAAACCTTAACGTAACTAATTAACTTTAAAACATGCGTTCCAAAATACTTTTCCAAAACACTTATTTCTTTGCAATTAGTTGTCACACTGTATAAAACACACAACATAGCTTCACAAACTTCTGCTAGTGAGGGGGAAACCAATCTGTCCCACAATTCAGCCTGCCTGCATGCCTTCAAGACAATACACTGGGTAAATCTACACACCTCTCCTGTCAGACACTGAAAAAGGGCAAATTAACCCACGAGTGTGCACCAGAGATCGCAGAGTGAAAGAGATGATGTGATTTATAAACTTTCTCTAACATCCGTTTACAGTTTAGCTACATTTTCAGGGAACATTTCTGAGTGCTTGGTTGACCTCTGACCTTGTTTTGACAACTGAGGCCGTTTCGGCCATATCCGAAACCGCCTCTGCTTATTGGGCAGTTTTATCATTTCATTTTGCCACAACCGTTTGAGAACATTTGTAATCTTAATGAAAAATCTAGGATGTTGGAGGCTTCCCCTCTCACCAGATATTTTTCCCAAAATGCAATGCATTTCTGCCTTCAGCTAAAATTTTACAAAATGGTAAGAATTCACATTGAAAGGTAAAATTACAGCTTACCTGATGAATATGAGCTTTTCCTGAAAACCCGAAGGCCACTTTCAGCATTCGTCACATGAGAAGTAGGAATGAAGCAGCTTTTAGTCGTATTCACCCAAAGATTAAGATTAGAAAAACGTTTCTAAATGGTTGCATGCCACCTATAGTCCATGTTTTATTTATTTCACAGTTAAAAGGAGAATAATGATAATGATTTTACAGCCACAGCCGATGGGCATGAAAACACACAAAATGCGTTTATTCATCTCAAATGCTAGAGGACGATGGTTTTATTGATAAAATTGATGCTCCCTTTTTTAGGATAAAATGCACTAATGAATTTTTCATACACTTTCAAAGGCTAATTTTGAAAAGCTTTATAGAAAAGACCGTTTAGCATTTTACACAACCACGTTTCGCTCCAGCAGGCAGCCCCCATATGACTCCTTCAGATAGATGGATAGAAGGAACATCTTCTTTCAGTAAGGTTGCTGTAATTACTGTGGCCTCTGTAAACAACAGTCAAAGCGCTCGTGTTGGTGTTTGCCCTCAGGCTCCAGCGCCGTCTTTAAAAATTCATCCTTTGCAGTGGAGGGTAATCAGTGTTTGTGGCCATAAACAACTCTTTTAACAGATTACACATGCAGCCCATTTCGTAAAAGCTGCAGATTCTTCTTTCGTGCCATGTTTTCTTTCTTTTTTTTTTTTTCTTTCATCTACACATAACGGTCTTCTAAAACGAGTCTCTCTTTTGCAGTCCTTGCAAAACTGGATGAAGTATTGTTTTTAATTTGTGTCAGAGTTACGCCAGCGAAGCAATGCTGCAACTCCAGCCGTTTATTTTAGATTGCATTTCCCATTGTTAAGTTTTATTGTTATGCGTGCATCTAAACCGGTAATTATTTACACAAATTATTAACAAGTCTATGTAGGTTCTCCATCCGTCCATATCCGTCACAGAAAAATTATGGATTTGTCTTTTACATTCTTTATGATTAAAAAAAAAAAATCTGAAAAGTGAGTTTTTAGTCCCTCTGAGTCGGTACTTTGTAGATTCGCCAATTACGATGCATTTATTATATAAAACAGAAACATTGGATATTCAAAACGAAATAATACATAAACAGTTCAGTTTCAGAAACATATTTTAATAGAAGGTAGTTAGGGTTTTAATAAAAATGTGAGTCAAAGCAATCAGATAAAATCATGATTTTTTAGAAATAAAATCAACTGAAGAAAATAAGAAAATCCACATTAGTTTTATTTCTATTTTTCATTTAATCCACCTGTGGTCTTATGGCGATGCTCAGGCGGAGCGCTGCGGATGTCACGGTCGGACAGAGGCGAAGTGAGGTTGACCCGTCAGACCGTCAGTTCCCGAAACCACACACCAAAAAAAAAAATGTCATGAAAGCTCACGTGGGATCAGAGTGTGTCTGCACACAGAGTAAAAAGGGTTTAAAAAAAGCTGAAACAACAGTATTATTTATTCTTTTTTGAGAGTACTTTATTGCTAATTTTGAATCGACAACAAGCGACAATTATGACAAATATGTGAGTTTGTTCTTGACACAAGAGAAAAATCTTCTATTGGCCTATATTTTCTTCTCAGCTGAAAATATAATTTTTTTTAAAGCGGGCTTGGCCTAAAATGTTGGAGAGTCACTACATTAAGCAACAAAATCAGGTAAAGTGTGACCTTAGATATGAATGCATCTAGCTAAGTACAGCTGGAGTTTACCACCTACATGGCTTAATTTACACTTCTTGCAGCTGCAGTATTTCTCTGCAGCTTTACATTTTTCCAGCTATAAAGCTCTGTTGTGGTATTATGCTGTCTTTTTTAGCATTAACACCCACAGACAGCGAACAGCAGTCTGACTTCATTGCTTTTTGGTCAACAGAGTCGAGGCTGAGTCATAAAAAGCGCCGTCATCTCCAACACCATTTTTAACAAATCCCAATTCAACCTGGGGGTCAAACTCAGAACCACCAATGAGCAACGAGGTGCACAAAGCTGTTCAGCTGCCAGGCATTCAGACGAATTCAGAGAGAAGCCCATCTCTGATATAAACAACACACGTCGCCTGAGCAGCCGCGGCTCCGTGGAGCAACACTAATACCTTCGCCATCTGGTACCAAGGACGGCGACTCGTAGACAAAACATGGGAGTAAACAAGCCCAGTGCGTGTTAGCGATTTAAAAGTGAGTCTGTGCTAGAGCGAAATAATAGAGTTGGATGAAAACAAGCTTCACTCACCCTGAAAATAGCTGAAGGCGCACAATGTCTGAGCTTAACTGTGTGCAGATAACATCTTTCCCCTCATTAGCACAGTTACTGTAAGTTTTCTGCTTCAGTCGCTAGTATGAGACAAATATTCTATAGAAAGATGGAGCCAGAGTGACCAGAAAAGCTCTAGTTGACATTTTCAGTCCTTGTTTCAATAAAGCTGCAGTAAGTAACTTTTACAAAAGTATTTTTTTTTTTACATATTTGTTAAAACTGTCACTATGTCATGACTGTATAACAAATAAAATATGAAAAAGTTATGTTCCTCTGTTTTCTGCCATTTGCGGTAAAGGTGGGTGGATCAATCCAAAATATTGATACCAAGTTGGTAATATCAATACTTTAGTTTGATATCAATACTTTGGAAATTTTATTTTATTTTTGTATCGCATTTTCTCGACTATACTGTAAAAGGATTTTGCTTTGATTTGCTCTCAAATGACAATTTTTTTTTTTTTTTTGCACTTTAATTTAGGAAACACTGCACATATTTGTTCATGCAAACGTATTTTGTCAACACCCTTAAACTTTGTTAAAACTCAGGACAATATTTAAATAAAAGTAAGTCGAAGGAAAAACCATGGAAACGCCTCAAAGTTAGAAGTTTGATTTGGGGACGGAGGTATTGGTCCAATTTTCTCAGAACTACAACACAAATGCAGCTTGGAAAAAAAAAATAATAGCAAGGTTGCGGGAAGCAGTTCTGTCCCGTGTGTGGGAAATGTTTGAGTGTTTTTTTTTGGCGTTGAAACCTGATGCATAAAGTGGCGTTGCCGTCAGTTGCTATGGCAACGACCTGCATGTAGCGTAGCCGACAGACGGCGAGAAAAACACTGGGTTTGATATGTTCTTTAATGGTTTTTCTGCGTTATTTTCCCTTTCCTGTTGCACATGGCGCTAAATCAATAATACCCACATCTCCATGTTTCGTTTAGTTAACGGAATCGTTTTGCTGTGGCAGCGCGGCTATGGATGGCGTGTAAAAGAATCGCATTTTGGCCCTCCAGCGTTGTGCAATAACATGCAGGGAGTCCATAGGTTGAAAACGTGATATTCTTCTTTCAAAGCTGTATTTTTGGTTTCACCTTTACTTTGTCTCTATTCTTGTTCCATCACCTTTGTGCGAATCTATATACTTCGGCTTTTCCCCCTGGAGGGACAATAAAGGTTATTTCTAGCTTACTCTAAAGCAGTGGTTTTACAGAGATTCTTAGAGACTCCCTGTTGTGCTCTTGCACACACAGCGTTCATCATTGCATTCATCCATACTGCTTCCCGCGCCCCTCCTGCAATGGCACGGCGCCCCCCTTAAGGGGTGCGCCCCACAGTTTGGGAACCTCTGCTCTAAAAGATGCATATATTGCGCTTGAATATGACCTTCAACATCAGACTTTTTATTAGTTAAAGCTTCATCTTACCTCTGATTTTTATGACTATCTGTCTTTAAAGTATTAAACGTTGAAGGAAAATGTGAAGATGTCTGGGAGATGAAATTATTCGACCATGTTTTAATTGACAGTGAGGAACAATTGTAAATGGATGCAACTGTAGTCAAAACAATTCACAGACAACCTATTGTTTTTGGAAGCCGGAGGTTTGAATCCTCTATTATTAGCACTCTTGTCTTTAGTTTCAACATCAGAATTGTAATAAAATGTGAGTTCAGTCCGGTTCAATCCGCCATCTTCCGTCAAAACAACATTTGGTTGTTTTGAACCAAAATATTCAAAACATTTTGAACATGTTGTTTCAAAACAAAATTATGTTTGTATTTTATTGTAAATGTGATCGAGTTGAACCAAAGCTACAGTTTCACAGCTTCTCATCAGCCTGGTATAGTCAAAGTTTTCATTTATGGCTAAATTTGAAGAATTTAAATTGACTTCTGTGTTGCTGTGGATCATTTCTGACGAGGTTCTGATTTGAACAGTGCATGTACTTTGGAATCAAGGGTATGGAAGTCACCACATTGCATCAGGATGATCAGTTATTTTTTTTTTAATTAACCATATCATCTCATTTTTTCCTTATTTGTTTTCCATGTCTAAGGATCAAGAAAACCTTCTGACTGAGAACATTTTATGTTCAGTTAAATAAAATATTACCGATGCAAAAAAAAACCTTTTAAAAATAATTTCACCCTGTGTGCTTGAGAGGCTTCAACTGCCTTGTTGCATGAAATACTGATACAAAGATGATTCACTTTTTAATGACAAACACTGTATTTTAAAGAAAAAAAACATTTCTCTGAAGTTCAATAAGTAATGTACCGTCTTTGAACTTCCTTCCTTTTGCAAGCCTAAATCAGAAAATGACATTTGAGGATACATTGACTTTTTTATTATTTATGATCATCCTTCCAGTAAACCTGAGTGAGAAGAACATATATTTTTCAGTGATTCATCATTTCAACCTCAACACAATGTTGAATATGAAAGGGTGAATAAAAGTTCATGCAAATGCACATCAGACTTCCATTTCTATCTTATGTAATTAACATAATTAAAATTCAGCATTTATGCTTTGTCAGTTCAGTTTGATTCAAATCACAGAACATGATTTGTTTACAGAGACTTTATCATTCATTTTATTTGTTGTTTCTGATGTTTTGTTTATTCTGGACATTTAAAATGTCTTCCAGTTCCAGTGTTAAATGTTCGTCAGAATTGAAAAGTTCATGCAAATGATCTTTTAGGATGTATTATTGCATTACTACGCCATTACTATTATGCAACTTGAAAATGGTGTCACAATAACAATATTGTTGTTTATCACAATAACAGCTGGGGCAATTTATCATCCAACAAAATTTGTTATTGTGATTGTAGCAACAGGTATATTTTATTTGGACTTTGTGGCATTTAGACCAAGAAAAAGGAATAAATAATGGAGAAGAGCAAATAATTATGCATGCTTTTCATTTTTCTTTCCAAGTAAAAATAAGAAAAAGAAGTGGAAAAAGAGGGTCTACCTCAATGATTTTTGGCCTTTTCAAATTTTTATGTCCAATAAATATCGAAAACCATGCATAATTATTTTTGTCCATTTCACAATTAATTCTACTTTGCGTTGGACTATCATAAAATTAAAATAAAACGCATTGGAGTGTGGAAAATCGTGAGGGGTGCAAATGCTTCAGTTCAAACACAGGATTCAACTCAGGAGGCAGGAATCACTATTAAAGTCATGACCTGAAACTCGTTAAAATATTTTGCAAACCCATCCGGTGAAGGTAACGTGACCTTACCAGCGAGGTCGTGTCTGGTTAAAGCATGGAGCAGGTCGGAAAAGAGTTAGAAGTTGGATAATGTTAGATGTGTTTCATCGTGTTAGAAAAAAAAAAAAAAAAAAGAAACCATTTTGCAAAATGTGCATCATCCATTCATCAGATCGGCCTAATCTTCGTCATTCTTTTTAAATTTTCTCTCTGCTTTTCAAACCTAACATTTCAGTGGCAACACAAAACTCTTAATTCCACTATCAAGTTGCATAATCCGCTAACAGTCGGGCTGCTTCGCTCCATAAAGCTCTGTGGAGGAGAAAAACCTGAGAACTCCTCAGAAAGTTGTTACATAAGCATTTGGACTCAAACTGGCTTATTTCACATCCTTCCTCTGTCAAATAAGGGTTTTCCCAAGAAAGAGGTTTAGCATCTGCAAAGATCACGAGATTTGCTACAAGATGGTAAGTGAGAAAAAGCAGCTCCTTCTTTCGTAGCTTGTTGCAGGAGGTGTGAAAATGCTTATCATCTTTATCAGTCATAAAATGGTGACTAAAACCAGACCTACCCACTTGAGTTATGTACTGATTGTGCTGGCGATTGTTAGCAATTCGAACTTGATGTTTTGTGATTTATATTTCTTTATCCACCACAACCTTCAGGTGCTGGATTGGATTACACAGAGCCCCCTAGGGCAAATTTTCTTTTGCGTTTCCTCGCATTAAGCAAATACACCCTGGTCTATGTTGCATACGATCATAAATGTCAATTTAAATTTTCAAAGATAGACACATTTAAAGAGCCTCGGTGAAAACATGTTTATTATTCTTAACTTTTTGGTGCGAAAAACTGATTGAAGATGGATTTATTCATTGCATGTTTGTGTCTGTTTGTGTAAGGTTGAGATGGAACTGCACATGAAAACGGCCCTTTATTAACCAACACAAAAAGGACACAATCAAAACTGTCAGATGACTCCGTTACCCTGTGAAAATAACTCAGTAACAGTCCAAATAGCTTGGATGTAGTTTTTCTTTCTTCTTATGGAAAATTTCTGTTTACATTTTAGAAGGGATGGACAGAGGTGGAAAGCCCATGTTTGACAAGTTTTGCCTTTGCATTTTGCACGTAGGTTTGTGACGCATTTCTATCCTAAAAAAAAAAGGATATAAAACTTCAGATTTCTCACAAATGAGTAAAAACATGGAAAAAACTTTACGAAAACCTTATAGCAGAAAGTACAGTGGCCACCGCATAATTTAAGACTTTCAGTATTCAATTATGCCGCATGAACCGGTCAGTACATTATTGCGAGGGAATGCAAAAGAAAACAAAAGTCCTCCATGTCCCCTAGGGGGCGCCATAGGATTGAGGCCTGGGGATTTCTGAGGGCCAGTAAATACTCCAAGCATGGCGTTGTCAATACAAGAAAAGGTTATCCATAAGATATGCATCAAAAAAGCTATTTCCCACCTCCCATAAGCTGCATGCTACTTGAAACACTATTGGATGGCATTTGCTAAGCAGCCAATCCAGAAACACCATTTATTTTCCTTGGTTTATTTATTTATTTTCATTGGTTGAACCGCCAAGAGTGGAGATAAGGAAGACTGTTGATGTTAGCTGCGGTAGTGCCAAGATGGCTTCCACTGCGCACTTTATTGCACATTGAAGTATATTTGGCACGTGAACCATTAAAAAAAGCATTTTAAAGGGATTTCATGTACTTGTAGCTTTAAGAAAGGTGCCTGATTTCTGTGAATACTCTAACGTGTTTACCCAAAAAGCTTTCTTGATGTTTTTTATTCTTGACCAGGTCTGAAATCCTCGTCTTCCCAGCTGATAATGATAATCTCATCATCCCAGCTGCTTCACATTGTATACAGTGAAGTAATTTTGCATCATTTTTCCACTTCCAGTAATAAACCAAACAATCTAGAATTTGGTCAACCGTATGCTAGGGCTGGTCAGTAAATTAATATCAGTATTAAATATATATTGAAATAGACACATGATCAATATCAACAGATATTTGATAGAATAGTCAATAATTTCAATGAACTCCAATCCAGAACCGCACAGAACAGGCTTTACGTCACGAAGGCTAAGCAAAGTTAGTTGCATCGACCAACTCAGTCGCTCTGTGGTTACCTAGCAACAGCCAGGCTGTTGCTAGGTAACCACGGTGCCTCATAAGTGCTTAAAAATAAAAAAAAAAACAATGTAGTGGAGTAAAAAACTATGGATAGAACAGAAAGGCTCTTGCCACCAGTTTATTTCAGATATTTTAAACAAAAAAACTGGTAATTATTTATATCAACTGATCTAAAACTGACATGTTTTCCAGCCATATCGTCCATTATGCACTCCTTTCCATGAGAGCGTTATTTGCTTTTCCTCGTCATCAAACGTCTCGTGAACCTAAGAGTATTTTAGTGGCAGAAACATCAATACTGTATAATTGGGTTGTTGGGTAGCCATCATTTTTCTATCAGCCTTCTCTTTTGAAGTGAGCTGGAAAAGGCTTATTTCCATATTGTGGAGCCTTAGAGCCTAAAATATGATTAATATTATCCATCAAGTTCAACAGCAATGTCAGAGGTTCAGGCACCACAGGTAAGTTATCTGTATAAAGCAATCATTTGTGTTTTTTTAAACATATTTTCCTCCTTCAGCATCTTTGATGATAATTTACATGTTTACATTCCAAATCTTTCAAAGCAATACCTTTAAATTATCCCAGAGTGAAAACTCAATTTGGTAAAATTACTTTTTTTCTCCTTTGACCAATTCTTAAGTACAGGGTTCAGGATATCATCGATCTTCAGTGCTTAATATTTTTTATGTTTTCTTAGATTTGCTCTCAAGGACAAATTTTTTTCAAAGCCATTTTAACTCCTTTTCATATTCTGTTAGCCAAACACTTCATCTCCTTGTCCTTAAAATGCTGGTTGTCAGTTCAATTCTCTGGACAGGCAAGTATTTTTGACAAAGTATGGGGAGAAATACTCAAACACAAATCTCACATATGATCAAAATTTAATAGTATACCAGAAAAAATAGGATTTTCTGTGAAAATGCAACAGGAATGCTTTAAGCTGTCGATTAAAAAATCCCACCAAACGATTATTACAAAATGGTGCACAGCGCTGATTACGAAGCTAACCTGGATGGTCACTTATACTCATGAGCTAAACTGAGCTAAAAAGCTCAAGCTTGCTAACACTAAACTGGACTACTGGCGATTCCCTCTAGCTTAGGACTAGCATCTTACTATTAACAGTAGCGGTAAAAAACATGTAAATGCTAAAATTAGCTAAAAAGCTAAAACAAGCGACAATGATACATGGAATGTAGAAGGAAGGGTTGAAGTGGGGTTAGAAAGAGGTTTGGAATGAGGGTCGTAATTAAGGACCGAAGGAGGGTTTCAGTGAGGGTTGAATGAGGGTTGTGATTAGGATGTTGATCGGGGTATAAAAGAGGGTTTTGATTAGGGTTTCAATTAGGGTTGCAATTGGGGTTGTGATTTGGGTTGCGATTAAGGTTGCGATTAGGCTTTGAAAGAGGTTTTTTATTAGGGTTGTAATTAGGGTTGCGATTAGGGCTTGAAAGAGGGTTTAGATTAGGCTTTTAAAAGACGGTTTTGATTAGGGTTCCGATTAGGGCTTGAAAGAGCATTTCGATTAGTGTTTGGATTAGGGTTTGAAAGAGGGTTTGGATTAGGGTTGAGATTAGGGTTCCGAATAGGGTTTGAAAGAGGCCTTCAAGTAGGGTTGCGATTAGGGTTCGAAGGAGGGTTTCAATTAGGGTTTGAATGAGAGTTTGAAGGGGTTTTGCAATGAAGGTTGGAATTAGGGTTGCAATGAGGTTTGCAATGAGTTTGGATTAGCTTTGAATGAGGGTTGTGATTAGGGTTTAAAGGGTGGTTGGAATTAAGGTTTTCATGTGAGTAAAACTTTAGAGTATTTTAATGAAATCTGTAAAAGGTATGAAAATTTTCAAATAAGCAGAAGTACTTGTAATGTATGACTACATTTTCATTTTTGACAAACGTCAAACTGAAAGTGTAGAAAATTTTCTGCAATTTTTTCATTTATGTCATAATAGTAATCATCGATTAAAACATATTTTTTTAGTCACTGTGATAAGAAATCAGAGAGTTGGACTTTTGACAGCATATTCTCTTCTATAATTGCAAGTATCCACATATGATTAAGATCCATATCTTCTTTTGACATTTAAATTGCTTCCCTGGCTTTCGTCATTAATACTGACTTTTAATTAAAACGGATTGTGTCATTTAGTTAAATGGCTCTTGATCTAGCTTGCGTTGCACCTGATTTTAGCTGTTAAGTTATTAGAGTCCTCATAACCTAAAAGGCCTCTGCACATATACAAACTCTTGCATCTGGCAAACTGATGCAAGGGAAATCCTCTCTTTTGGTCTTATAAATCAAATTTTTAACCCTAATCGCAACCCTAATGAAAACCTTAATAACAAACCTTTCATTCCTAATCGAAACCCTATTGAAACCCACTTTTATGCACTATTCTAAACCCTCTTTCAAACCCTAATCAAGACCCTAATCGAAACCCTTATCAAAACCCTAATAGAAACCCTCTTTTAAACCCTAATCACAATCCTATCAAAACCCTAATCGTAACCCTAATCATAACCCTAATAAAACCCTTTTTTAAACCCTAATCGCAACTCTGTCGCAACCCTGATCGAAACCCTTATCAAAACCCTAATAGAAACCCTCTTTCAAACCCTAATCCAAAACCTAATCGAAACCCTAATCGAAACCCAAAGAACACCTCTTTTTCAAAGCCTAATCTAAATTGTAATCACAACCCTAATCTAAACCGTCTTTTAAAAGCATAATCTAAACCATCTTTTCAACCCTAATCACAACTCTAATCCGAACTCTAACAACTCTCTTTCAAAGCCTAATCTAAACCATAATCACAACCCCAATTGCAACCCTAATTGAAACCCTAATCGCAACCCTAATCGCAACCCTATCGCATGGAGTGCTATTTCCTTGGGGCTAAAACAGAAGAGCCATCTGGCTTGTTATTCGTGCAAAATCTGAAATACAGCATCTGTTTTGGTGTGAGGGTACATTAGAGCACATGACATGGGGAGAAAAAACATATGTTAATGTAAAAACAAACAAATTGATGCAAATTATGTTGTCATCCACAATGTTGTAGTATAAAAGCCAAGTGGACGTTCCACTGACTTTCCATCGTTTATGAAAATGTTTCAGAATCTGAAAAATTCATGTAATAGTAGACGCTGCAATTTTTTGGTCAACTATAAGCTTTCTCTTTGGTGTCAGAGAATCAGAGTGAGGCATGTAGGTATGGGTTGTCAGTCAGTTTATTGAGCAACACCAGTGAACCTTCAGATGTGTCTTTCTTCTGTAAGAATAACATCATGTTACAAGAAAGACCAAAGATTGAAAAAACTTGCACTATAAACCTTCTCTGTAAAAACACCAGCAGTTTGTTTCACTGGTTCCCAACAAAACTGTACCATCGACTTGATGCTTTGCCAGCGTTAATGGTACTAAATTCAAACTCAATATCAAGGACGAAGAGCTATATATGGAGCAAAATTGGAGTCATAACGTTTGTTCAAAAGAAACTGAATATTTAAAACCTTTTTTGTGTTTGCTTCCCATCTTTTTTTCCAGTTTCAAACTTTTTTTAAACACATTTTTTGTTTCAGATCTTTTTTTTTTTTGAGAATTGGCTAAAGAAAAAAAAACTATGAAAACATGAAAAAAGAATGCTTCACACATTTAAGAAGCAATATGATGCCATAAGATTTAAGAATATAAAAATGTTTTAATATACCATTTTAACTACAATTGACATAAGAAAAACTCAAATATTTACTCCTTTTACCAAATGTTTTAATGTTTTGAGAAATATCTAAACTAAATATCAAGGTGAAGAGTTATGTATGGAGCTAAATTGGGGTCATAAATTTTGTTCAAACGGGGAAAAAAAGAGTTGAAACTGAAAAAGAATTCAAACTTTTTAAACAAAATTTTCACTTTCTTTTTTTTCCAATTTTTTTTTTTTTTTTTTAGAATTGGCTGAAAAACCAAATTCGTTTGGCATTGCATTTTAATTACAACTGGCATAGCATAAAACCTCAAAATGTTTTTATCTTTTGAACAGTACCTATATTTAAATCTGCCAAAAATATGAATAATTTAGGTATTCAGGAAAATACTCTTGCATAATTGGATTCTATTTTCTTTATAAGACAAATTTCAGCTGAAAGATTTTTTTTTTAACCATAAAAATGATGACTTACCTTTCATATATTTGACATAAATCTTCAAATATATCAAGATTTATATATTGGAAATGGCCATGTTTTTCAATCAACCGGGTAAAATCGGTCATCTGCTGCTAGCTAGCAACACCACGGATGTAATTTCATAAAAAGAAACTTTATGCTCCAAGGCTTGGGTCTTAGGAGGCTTTAGATGATAATTATCAGCTTCTGCCAAGCCGTACAGCCTGCTGCTTCCTCTCAGGTGGATTATATAGTTTGGATTTATCTTTTCCAGTTCATGGTGTCGCAGATAACATTTCCCCTGCAGCGGATGCTGTTGCTTTGTTGAGGCCATATAGAGGCTAGTGATGATGGTTCAAAGATAATCGATACAGTACGTGCTAACGTTGTTTTATCTTGATTCGTCCAACTACATTGTCTGTGTTAACCTTATCTTTTCACTGAGAAGTTCCTATCTGATTTCGTTATTCCTTCTGATATGGTATATTAGACCAAAATAAATGTGACTTGATAAATCGTGCTAACAGAGCTGCAGTTGGTTGGCAGCGACGGTGTCCGAAAGGATCACCACATGAACCTTTCTGTCCGTATTTTAGGAGCAGATGGAGGAAGCAGATGATCTGATGAACAGCTCTCCAGTCACGTGACTGGCTTTAAAAGATGACGAACGCTTACAGAAGGAGTAGCCGTTTGTTCTCTCCTGAAACATCGTGTTTGATAGAGGTGGGCAAAGTGCTTTGGATAAAGTGGAATCTGCACTCTAAAAATGGAGATGTTTTTAGGTAACATAAAAAAAAAAAAGAAGAAGTGATTAGAAATGGTACCAACCTGGAGTGCTGCAGCAAATTTTTGCGGCTTCCATAAAAAGAATGAATCGGTTGTGAGTCAGCTGCAGAGATGTTGGGTAAAGTTATTAGAGGAACATTTTGTTTGAAGTGAAGGCCAGCAGGAGGGGGAGGAGTAGGAGGAGGAACGCGGGAATCAAAACGGGTTGTTTTGCTTTTTTCCTGCCAATCAGAAAAAACCTTCCAGGAGATAAAACAATATACATCAAGGTTTGCCTCCTCTTCCCACAAAGTCTGTAGGTCTGAAAGTTTGACAATTTTCTGCCGACTTACTTTTTGTTCGTTTCAAATTTTTACTAATAAACTTCTGTTATCTGTCCTGGAAATTACCGTGTTGACTTCAAAGTCCTCGGAATGTCGTAAATCGTGCTTTTGTTGTCTTCCAAGAGGCATCGGATGAAGATGATATCTCGGTCGCTTTGTTTACTGTGTCACAGGAGTGTCTTGATGAATCTTAAATCAGTTTATTTTCATTTTTAGTTAAACATCTTCTTCCTGGGGTCTATCTGTGTGAGTATTGTGGGCTGCCAACTGTTTGGACTCAGGTCAACTGGGAGCCTAAACGTCATGAATTATGCATGAGGTCAGCTCGCAGGCAGACAACAGCGCTGTCTGTGCTGCCGCGGCTCAGCCACACCGATTTGCAGAGATCATAGGGAACAGCGGAGGATAAGACAGATACAGGAGGAGGGAGGCGGACGGAGACGGGGGGGAAACACGAGAAGATAAAAGGCACACATCAGGAAATATCTGAAGCACAGGTTCATTCAACTTGTAAGAAAGAAGAAACCCTTTTTCGCTCTGCAAAGCTGGCGTCACATGAATATTTCTCACTCTGTCTTTTAATAACTTCTTGAGCGTCCTGCTTTTTGTTAAGATTTCAAAACTAAAAATATATTTTACAGTCAAAAACCTGGTCGGGGTGCATACGTGTGCGTTGACGTAGATGCCACAACCTAAAAAGATTTGTGGAAACAAGAGATTCAATAATTTAAAGGGAATTCTCTTAATTGTTTGAGATGTGTTTTTCTTTCTGCAAAAACACAAAATTTTACCAGGCATTTCTGGTCTTGTTCCTAGTGCACTTGAAATTAGACAAAAATAACTTAAAAGTAAATTGTCAGCAAAATATAGTAGCTTGTTTTACGTCAATAATTCCTTAATGTTGATGAAAAAGCAGCTGCTAGTTCCATTGGTAGATACATTTATTTTTAACAAGACAATTTCCTATAATGCTATAAATGAAATATTCTGCCAATGGAATTAGAACTGGGTTGCTAGGTGACAGGCTGGGCGTGGCTGGGGTTGCTAGGCGACAGGCTGGGCTTGGCTGGGGTTGCTAGGCAACGCACAGTGGAATATTCCGCCAATGGAACTAGAACTTTTTCATCGATATTAAGGGATTATTGACTTGAAATAATACTTCTGTCTAATTTTAATTGCATTGAGATATTTGCAGTGGAAGCCAAACCAAAATTATGTTTTTGCAGCGCTTCCGTTTATTTCCAATTTACTGGCTCAGAAAAACTAGTTTTAAGTTACTTAAATAATCTTTAGGTCAAATTAATTCTCTTTAATTCAATGAGACCAACACAGTTTAGTGTTCAAGGTCAGCTTCTCTTGAGAACAATGCAAAGTATTCACTCCTCTGCTTTCACTCAAAGGATCTTGGGTGCAATGGAAGATCTGCTCACAAAAGCTAGGAAGAGAAGTTTCAGAAATTAGACATTTTTCCAGGAGCACATTCATGAGGTCAGACACTGATGTTGGACAATCTTTCATCCCACAGGTGTTCCACTGGATTGAAGTCAGGACTCTGAATGAGTTATTCCTCAGTAAACTTTCTCATTTATATTTTTATGGACTTTTTTTGGATGCAGTTTGTCAGTCATGGAGCTCCGTACGCTTTGTGGCTAAGCGAATCTGAAGGCCGTATAAAATTGACGACCTTCATGTACTATGATCCTCAGCTTTTCCAGACCCAGCTCTATGATTTTTATGTAAATTTGGTGACTGAGTTCCTGCTATTTTTAGTTATCTCTCATTATTATTCTCATAAAATTATGACTATCACGCTTAGTTGCTGAATTTTTACGACTTAAGTGAAAAAAAACAAAACACTGAATCATTCAGCATTACTTTTTACTACGGATACTTGAGGGTCACAAATTTTCAACTGAGCTAAATTTCTATCAAAGCACTTTGCAGCAAAAGTCAAAGAAATCCATTTATGGTGTTGTCCCCGTGTGGGAGCAGAACTTTATAACCTTGACATAAACATTAAGCTTCCGTCTGGCTTTTTAAAGTACTTTCAGCTCCAACTACTGCAGTCTGACAGACCTGCAATAAAATGTACTTTTATTACACTTTTTATAGAAAATGTCCACGATTTTAAAGGCAGCCGAGTCTAAAAGTGCAGCCATTTGCTCGGCTAGATGGCGAATCACGGCAAATTCTCTTCAGTAGCGTCGGTGAACTGATACTTAAGGACAGATGGGGAGAGCAAGAGCCGAGAGAAATGATTTTATGACATTAAAAAAACTCAAGAGGAACCTTATATTGTTTTCTTTTCTCGTTTTTCACATCACAGACACAAACTTTTGTGTATTTTAGGCAATAAATCAACTCAAAGTTGCAATGTGTTTGAAAAATATTTGTTTTATTTTGGGGTATTGGAGTAAAGGAGGATTAATGGATTAACTTTTCAGACCTTATTTTCCCTCCACCTCACAAACGACGTTTGTGGTTTTGAAAACAAAAGACGTAATTACGAGAATAAAGTCAAAATTATACAAGAATAAAGTTGAAATAATATCAGAATAAAGCCAATATTACAAGAACAAAATCCTAATGTTTTGACGTTATTGTCGTATTTCGACTATATTCTTGTAAATAATGACATTGTTCTCATTATTTTCACTACTTGTACGACTTTATTTTCATATTACCACTTTTGTGTTATTTCAACTTTACTCTCTTCATACTGTAACTGTTTTCTCACATTTTGACTATTCATACGACTTTCTTTCGTAATATTTCGACTTTATTCTCGTAATTTGACTTTAATTTGTCTGCTTTCTTATTGCACAACTTTATTTTCATAATACTGTTTGCCTTTATGTAATACTATGACATTCTTATGATAGTTTGAATTTATTCTCATAGTTTTAGGGCATTCTTGTAATTTTATGTGTTTTATTCTCTTATCACAGCACTAATACTCTCACTCGTCGTTGTTAGAAAAGCATGTGAACCCCCCCAACAAAACACATTGTGGTTAAAACCTAAAAGGTGTGAATACTTTTGCAATGCATTGTGGGTGGACAGGAGCAAGCAAAGAGGGCGCTGGGCAGACTGGCCATCTGGACCCGTGAGCCCACAGATTGACATGTTCCAGGAACAGCAAACATGGAGCAAACGATCGGAGCGCGGCTCCCTCCTGCGACCCGCAACGCGCTACACGGGGAGCGTAATTAGAGGGGCCCGCCGTGAGTGTCACTGTGAACAGACCGGTCGAACGGAGGTCAATGTTCTGCTCTCTAAATTAATGAGGCTAATGCGGATTTGACAGCCTCTTCATGGGAGATCTGCGTGGAAAACCCGACGAGAGGAAGAGAGGCAGAAACTCACGAAACTCACAGAGAAAAAGAGACGTGCGAATCGTTAACACACAAAAGGATCAATGGAGGTTTTTAATTTGACCAATTACTATTGCTCACCAGTAAAGTCATCATTTTAATTATAAAACATACTGTTGAAAGTGAACAAAGAATACCGCAACAAATCCAAATGGGAAGAAGAAGAGATTCACAATAAAAAAAGTATTATTCTTCTTCTTCTTCTTCTCCGTGTGTAGAAAGAGTATAGGTTAAAACAATCCACAACTCAGTGGGTCTCAAATACAATTAAAAAACAAAAAAAAATAAAGAGAAACACAAGCCCACGCAGAACCGTGCACAGCAACATTATGCAGTCTGTTTAAGGGGGGCGAGCAGGGTGATTGGTTTTGAAGAAAGCATGATTTTATTTTATTTTTTTTTTTATATTTATTCTGGTTTAAGAAAAGTTTTACAATGTAAAGCAGTGCTGAGAGTTTTCTTCCCGACAAGATCTCCCTGCCGATGCAAGGTCGTTTATTCACAAAGACACACACACGTTGCACACGTGATGGAAAGAAAAAAACAGGGGAGGAGGAAAATAGGAAAAAGAAAAAGAAAGAACAGCAGCTTCAGCAGCAGAGCACTGCTGGACCTGAAGGGAGTTGAGGCCTTTTTAATATTTAATCTGTAAAGGAAATAAACACCAGATTTGTCGCGAACTATAGGTGCATCTCATTTAAAGTTCATTTATTTCAGTAACACCGCTCAAGACATATTTCAAGCTTTTATTTCTGTTGATTTTGAGAAATGAGCCTTACGACTAATTCATCTTCTTCCTTTAAGAAAGAAGTTACTACAGAAACATGGAGAAACTTCCCCATTGTCCCTTTACTTCTCTCAATAGACAGAAGATAAGCCACAATTTGTCATTGCTCAAGAAAATGGCCGCTCAGAGTCACGTATCCAAGCATATTGAGGGAAAGTTTAGTGGAAGGAAAACACGTACAAACAAATTGCACAAGCAAAACGGATAACCACTTTCTTGGGAGGATTACAGTTATTTTTCTTCGTTTTCATAAATCTGACTTAGAAATATTAAAAAAAAAGTTATATTTTAAATTAAATTAGAATATTTAATTAAATATTTATATTTAACTACATATGTATTTATATTTTAAGAAATAAATTATATATGAGCGAACAAACTGTAATTCAATTTTATGTACTTAAATGCTTTTGGAACTTTTTCTACTGCAGTTTTTCCTTCCACTAAACTTTAATTTGCTTGGATTCAAGGAGGATGCTGGATAACTGTCAAGTCACTAGTCTAATTCCATAGCATTTCTGTTTTAAATATATATTTCTCAAAGTTCCTGTGTAATATTTTTAACTTTCTGGGAAACTGTTTACGTTTCGTTTGGATTTGGTGTAAGCTACGATCATCACAACTAACAGAAATAAAGGACTTTCTGAAGCTAATGCTCCAGTTGCACTGAAGTAAATTAACTCTTTGTTTGATACAGAAATGTCTCGAGATGCGCCCGTATGTTAAGGTGAGCCAAAAGTAAAGGAGGATTCATTTGGCTCTTTGGTATCTGTTGCTCAAAAAGATGAAAGATAAAAAAATAAAAAATAAAAACACAACATTAACAACAGCAGAACGTCTGGAAATCACAATTTGTCCTCGATTGGAGCATCGGTCTTCATTTCTGTTTTTTTTTTTTTGTTGTCTCTCTTATTAAAAGTTATCCTTGAAATTTCATTTTATTTGGAAAGAATTTTAAAAAAACTCTCCGAACAAAACAAAATACTTCAAAACAACCGAAGCGGATTCCTCTTTTCGTACTTTCTGTGAGGAACCGTCGCAGCTCGTGATTAGTCCTTCTTTGCTTTTTTAAAAAAATGTACTGAAAGATTATATAATGATGCTTCACAGGAGTTGAAAACATGGAAACCCATTTTAAATTACACACCCGTGCTGTAGGAACAGCTCGTCCTTTTTGTTGCCCTTATGGAGACAATAAGCCATCAGGGTCCCTGCAGTGGGCGGCCATCTTTCTTATATCCATCCCTTGGCTCTCATTAGTCCGCACAACAGGAATCCTCAACCATCGGTGTGTGTGTTTGTGAAGTGAGCATCATGAGAAATGCCAAATACCAAATAATAATCATAATAAAAAAAAAAAAGATGTTATAAAATCTTAAGAAAAAAAGAGACATTATCTCTTTTTCTACTGGATCGGTTGTTGCCTTGAATCCGTTTGCATGGAGGACAACTGAAGCGTCTCCTCCAATCCGAGCGATGAGAGAGGAATCCTGGCGGGCTTGCGGGACGGGCTTTGATTTGTTGCATCATCTCAAACAGTCCTTTCTCTGAGAGTTAATGGATTGTAGGCACATCTCCCAGCCAGGCACCAGGTAGGGGGCGTGGACACGTGTACTCGTTCTGCAGAGAACAGGAAGGAAAGACAGGAAGAGAAACAAGAACGCCGTTAACGCCGCGCAGCTGGTGGTTACGATGTGAAATTAATTGCAGTTCCAGGTGATTTGATAACAGCACGGTGGGCCTGTGACAGCGCCAGCAATGCAAATAAGGATAAGCAATTAAGTGGCTGATAAACTCCCAAGTGGTTAGACATACCGACAGGATGTAAGAGAAAGCTGTAGATTAAATTTCAATTACAACGACGTCATATCTGTTTAGAGCAGCTGGATTTTGAAATGCCACTGTTACAGTGCAACCCAGCATCTCCAAAAGCATCGCCTGCGGGACTTACTGGTTAGGCCAGCACAAAACAAAATGTAATGATCAAGAAGTGGGAAATTTATTCATGACTTCACAAGTTTCCAAAGTGAAAATGAAAAAAAAAAAAAAATCGTTGTTTTATTGCTTATCGCGTTCTCAAACTTCCAGCTGTAGTTTGGTGAAACGTTTGGCGCTTCTGAGTCAAAAGCGATGTTTCCACCCAATTGTCACGCAAATTTTGAGCGACATTTTTCAAATATTGCAGAAGAAACATCAACAAAATGCAAATGAAGGCAAAGGCTGTATCGGAGCGAAGCAGCGCGGCGGCGCAGAGCGTAGCTTTGTCAGATGTCGACTCTACGTATGGCTGAAGCAAACAAGTTGTAGAGTTGGCAAACTAAAACGGGCCTCTCTTTGTGTGGTAACTAACTCTTTTTCCAGAAAGCCAAAAACACAGCATGAAAACGTTTCTGCAAAATGGAGGTCGTCCTTTCAAATTTTGTTGTTTCCATCAACAATTTCTAATGGAATACTTCAAAATTCACAGCTAACATTAGCCTTAGCAACTGACCGCAAATATGGCGTCAAACTCAAGTTCATTTTGGGCCACATCGAAAATCTGAACGTTCTTAAAGGGCCGGCTGTGCCAGAATGTATTAATAAAACCAATTAGACTGTTAAATCACCATTAACTAGCTGTTTGTTTCTGCATTCAATAAGTGGTTTTTTTTTTTTTGCAATCAAAATCACAGATTTTGTGCTGCTAAGTTAGGAATATTTGTAAGGTATTTTTTTTACAACATTTGCGCTGATGTGTGACGTTAAATGTGATTTTTTATTAACCGCTGTGTACGTCAAGTAAGGCCGAGGTGGCGGTCCAGCAAACCCAATGATTTTGGTCAAATTTGAGAAAGATTTGCAGTAAAATCCAGAAGAAAAAAAAAAGTGGGGATTTGTTGATTTTGTGTGAATTTTGAGGATTTGTGAATTGATGTAATTTGGAGTTTTAGAGGGTCACATAAAAAGAACTTTGCTGACTTTAAGATAATTTAGACATGATATATTCGTTTCTGTGATGATCAACTTCCTTACAAAATATAATGATTATTGGACATTCTTTTCTGATATATTGTTTGAACAGATGAATGAATGGTTGTACCATATCTTAGCTAATTCCTCTAGTTTATTTCTTTTCCAACATACTTATGGTTTTTAGGTTAAAGTGGTGTGAATATGTAATTGTGTCATTTTCCTTCCACTTCACACACACGTGCCATCCATTTTCTGCGTCTGTCACATAAAAACCTCATGAAATCCCATTAAAACTGCAACGTGAAAATGTGTGAAAAGTGCAAGAGGCATAAAAAGTCAACGTGTCACTGAGAGAGAGAAAGTATTTTCTGTTTTTACTGACAAAGCTTTAAAAATAAGAGCATCCATCAATGTTCCCTCACTCACTCTGAACAATCCCACATTCATGCTGCCTGCTCTGACCTTTTTTCTCTAATTTTTAATAATGTTACTCTTCTCTACTCTCTCAATTAATTTTTCACCCGTAACAGTTTTATAACGAGACACGTATTGACCTTATTGAATGTTTTGGAAAAAATAGACTGCAAGCAGCTACATGCAATAGATATAATGAAATTCATTGGGGAAATAATTATTCGATCCGCTGCAATTTGGAGAGAGTTTGGGTTTTGTGCCCATGTGGTAAATCAATCAGTCAGCTGCAGATAATCCTGACCTCAACTCATTGCCAACACAAAGCACGCCTGTCTGCAAAATCAATTTTCTCCCATTCCAGCCGATCCTCCACCGAAAGGAGGAGCAAAGGTCAAAATGTGACTTCAGAATATGTCAGGAACAAAACGGTAGACCGGCACAGGTGTGCGACGGGCAACAAGACGATCAGCAAGTAGCTGCGTAAGACAACAATCGAGCTCTCAAGGCCATGTCAGATCGAACCTCCACACTGCAGCAGTTCGAAAAGGATAACCAGATCTGAATGGTTTAAATACTGCAGAAAGTCTTCCTTGAACAGATGGGCTATACAAAGCATCTTTTGTACGAAATCATTCTTAGATAATGAGATTTTAATCTACTCTGTTCTGCCTGTCTTGATCTGTTTTAGGGCGTCTTGTCGCTTTAAATAAGCTGCTGCTAGTCACGCCCCCCCCCAAACTCAACATTTACACTCGCGCGTGAAAATGGCTGCAAACAGATGCACGATTATGCAACTGTGCATCTTTGAAAAGCAGAAGTGGAGCCTCCAGCACAACAAATAAGAAAATACTTGTCTTTTCCAGCAGCCATTGCACGGCGCATGCAGCGGTAAAACCGGAGCTCAGTTTGGGTTTTGGTTTTGGCTTTCCTGGAGCTTCCTGCTGATATGTGATGTTTTTGAAACGGGTCGTTTTTCCACACACCAAAAATCATGAACTTTACGCCAAAAACTAGCTGGGTGGGGTTTTCTTTAAGCACTTTGGCTGTTTTCAGAAGCAATAGAAAACCAAACGGAAGTACAAAAACGTGCAAAACGTAAGCTTCGAATAATACACCACCTTTAAGTGCATCAGATTTCCAATTATTATAAAACAAAGATAATTAAGTTAAAACAAAATACACTTGCCTCTCTTGTGAAATCACATGATTAATGTTCTTCTTTCCCTCGGAAAGATCAGTTTTATGTCACTAGGCAAACCCATGCTCAACTTTTACCTATAAACAGTGGAGACGAACGTGAAACTTCGTGTTTCTCATTGCGTCCGACATAAAACAAACAGCTTTTTAGGAAAAGGACGGCTGCAATGTGTTGTTTATGTTTTTGTTACAAAAAAACAAAAACAATGGCATCTGTCTCGTCTGCATTGAACTGGAAAACGTATAAACTCTTCACTTTTGTGAAAAGCTGCGTTCGTGTGGAGACAACAGAAAGATAAGTTGTAGTGCCTGATGAAACGAGCCTGTAGATGTTAAATGAAAGCGACCCGGAGATCCTAACAGTTGGCAAAGGACAGAAGTGCTAACAATACATACTGTGCACAAAAGATTTAACAATTAAAAAAAACAAAAGAACTTTCCAAGTAAATCGATAAGGAGACGCAGCAGGTAATTTATGCACAGCATCATCTCCATAAGCAGCATACGATGGATTGATTTCAAGAACTAATTTTCCTCCAGAACATAATAAATTCAGGAGAAAGAGTCAATTATGCATCTTGACGGGTGAGCAACCCCGGCACATCTAAATGTCAGGGATTTCCCCACAGGACAAGTCACGCTTGTTAAAATGTTGTTGCAAATTAGTGCAACATTTTGACATTTTCCCCTCATTCAAGGGCTTACAAGCCTCAAACTGCTCTGCACTCCCAGACAGACAGACAGACAGAGCGACACTCAGCTCACTTTCTGAGTGTTTTTAACCGTACTGTGACATGGCAACAAGTCCTTATTGATTTAGCAACACAAACGCTCAACTTAAGCAGTCTCAAAAGCTTTTCAAATATGCTCCAAACTGTCCCTGCCTCAGCTTTTTTGCTGCCGGAGCTGAGATTGTTGTCAGTGTTGAAGTGCATCCCTTCGACGTACGGCTCAGGCGAACGCGCCCTGAGCAGAACTTTGATTGAGGCGTTATCAAATGGGTTGAGGAGTCTTCAATCAACCCTTTATCTCCCTCTCAGGTAGAAGTGAGCGAGGAGAACGCTGCAGCACAAATTGTCATACAGAAGACAATTTGTGTGAGAGCAAATCACAGCAAAGTTTCGGGTTGTGCTCAGAGCGGATGCACACGGAAACAGACACGAAAGCTAAAGAGCACAAATCTGTAAAGGCAAAAGAAATCTTCCCATTAGGTAATGAAAAACTTGCCATTTAAATGTTTTGGAAATGATTTATTCAAGTATTTCATCAGTTAGTTCTACACCTGATTGCTGAAACCTTCATTTCTCTCTTTGTTTTGCAAGTCGTTGGGTCAGTGGTGCAAATAAAATATAATTTTTTTAAAATACTTTTCATAAAATAAACGATTGTGTGCATTTATATTCAACACATTTTGCTTTGACGCCTCTAAATAATCCAGTCAGCCGGTCCATTGTCCTTAAAAGTCACCTAATTATTCAAAATCTGAACGGTGCTGAAAGCAACGACTCACTTTCGCTACAATAAGAGCTCCCACTCTTTCGGGGTTTGTTTTTAACAGCTTTGGACTTCTACAGCATACAGATCTTCGCAAAATAGCCTGAGGTCAGTCAGGACGAATAGAAAATGTCTATGAAAAGCAATTTTCTGCTCTTGCAACAGACTCTCAATTTAATTAGCGACTTCGATTGGGCCATTCTAACACGAGGCACTAATTTGATCTAAGCCTTTCCTTTGTGGCTCTGGCCGTATGTCCAGGGTCCCTGTCCCGCTGGAAGGTGGACCTCCACCACTGTTTAAAGTCTTCTCCAGCTTCTAAAGGGGTTTTTTTTCCCCAAGATTTTCCTGCATTTGGCTCCATTATCTTTCACTTAATCGAGGAGACGGCAACCTCCAGCTCGTTGGGCCGGTTCCTCTGGGGGAATCCCAAGGCGTTCCCGGTCCAGCCAAGTCTGTCCTGGTCTCCCTCTGGGTCTCCTCCCAGTGGGACGTGTCCAAAAGCCAACCCAGAACCCATTAACCCACTTTGGTCTGTTGAATCCGTGATATTGTTCTTTCAGTCACTACCTGGACCTTGGGGTCGTAGATGAGCTTTATGACCCCAATAGATTTCTTCGCTATGACAGACCGGTACATTCCTCGCATCGCTCCTCATATTCTCCCACTCTATGTTTCCCTTATTTCTGAACATCACCCCAAGGTTCTTAAAGGCTCCTACATTCTTCACCTGAACAGTCGACATGCAGTCACATGGTTTCGGCAAGTGCAAGACATATTAATATGGTAGTAATTCAGTGAAGAATTGTAAAAATGTACATAGTTCCACTGCGTTAGAAGTATTCATCACCTGCTAATACACAAACCAGATAGTGGGAGTGGACTAGTTTAAGAGAAGTATCGAACGGACTTTGGACCCAAAGAGGAACGATCTAGAATCAACGCACAGCTTCAGTTATTACAACTGAAAACCAGCGATCAGGTCCGAAACCTGGGAGTAGTGATGGACTCTGATCTGAACCTTCAGAGCCACATAAAGACAGTTACAAAGTCGGCCTTCTGTCACCTGAAAAACATTTCCGGGATAAGAGGACTTATGTCTCAGCGAGATCTAGAGCAACTCATCCATGTGTTGGTCTTTAGACGCATCGATTATTGCAACGGTGTTTCTTTTTAGACAAGTCTGTCTAAAAAGAAAAAACAAATCAGATCCAGAACGCTGCTGCTCGCGTTCTGCCTAAAACCAAGAGAACAGAACCCATCACATCAGTGCTAACATCCTTAAACTGACCCCCAGTTTTGTTTCTGCTCAGAGAATAAACTTTAAAATACTGTTAGTTTATAAATCACTGAACACCTCAGCGCCACGATACATTAAAGATCTGCTGTTGTTGTACCAACCCTCTGGACCCCTCAGGTCTTCTGGTTCTGGTCTGCTTGGCATCCCCAGAACCAGAACCAAACGAGGAGAAGCAGCATCCAGCTTCTATGCACCACAAATCTGGAACAAACTTCCAGAAAACTGTAAAACAGCTGAAACACTGAGTTCCTTTAAACCTAGACTGAAAACCCAGCTGTTTAGAGTTACATTTGAAACATCATAAATGAAACGATAATCAACAATCCGATGTGCAATGATAGCACTTGACAAATATGCTATACAAATAAACTTAAGAGTAAATAAATAAAACACGGCAACAAACTTCTGACCAATCATACAACACTTCGCACTGAGAGCACTGAGCCTGGTGCCGAGTTCGACTCTCTACTGACAAAATGACGCAATAGTCATCACTAGACAATAAAAGTTGACTTCGGCACTTTGGATGAAGTATGTGGAACCCTGTAAACTCCCCGATCCGGGGCAGGATTTTGTCCCCAACACCGAGACGGCAGTTCTTTTTCCAATGGTCTTGGAATTACCCATTCGCTCCGTTTGTTCCACATTTTTTCTGTGTAATAAGGAGTGCAGGTCTTGTCAGACATTTTCTTTATAATTACGCTTTGTGTTTATCTCTCAGAAAAATTACCAATACAATAAAATTTAATGGCACACACTTTTGCGAGGCACTATAGTCTTCCCAAAAGTAACTACTTTTTCACATTTTTTGGGGTGAATAAAGAGCATTTTATTATACATCTCTGCTTGCAGTTCTTTAGTGGTTCAGTTGCTTGCAAAAACGTTTTAATGATGTTATAAAGTGTTTTACAAGAAGCGGTGAGTGATTTTGGTCACAATGAGGTTTACAAGACCACAACAAAAACAAAGGCATAATGACTATACAGCAAAAACCTTAAAAGTGCAACGTTGGAGACGCTGGAACTGAATAATCACTAAGCTTGAGTTTAGTGGGCAGAGAGGCTTCGTGGAACAGCAGCTCTAAAAACCTGGTGTCGCAAACTGTGACCTGGGAATAGTTAGCAGAGCATCGTGTGGAGATCGTAGTGGCCAGGTTGGGTTCGTTCCCGGTCAATAGGTCTGAGAGGCAGCCGGAGGCAAGACCATTACAGGCCGTGGATGTGTGCGAGGGTTTAGAATCACTGGCAAACGTAACAAGAAGCCTGCACAGGGAGGCGAGCACAGAGGTGACGGGTTCAGCGCTGGGTTCTGGTAACGAGCGCGGCTGCAACATTTTGTTGGAGATGGCTGAGGGTGCCTTCTTTCCTCCCTAAGCATTGAGCATAATCTGGACAACAATAGGCAAACATTTCCATAAGCTTTGTAAGAAGGTAGATTTAAGGATGTACTTCTCCGTGCAGATTTTGCAAGCATCTTACGTGGCAAAGAAAGTTGGTAGATGCACTAATGGGGTTACAATAAATCTATTCGTAATAATAATCATCTTGTAGAAGAGTTAGAGTGTCTTATCTCCAGGGGTCAGAGGTCAAAAGCTCATTACTGAGACAGTGCCCTGAATTTAAGGCCATTACTGGAAAAATGTGTCTAAAGAGTTAAAAACGCCTGTTGCTATGCCAACCACGTAATGGTCATTCACAAGAATGGAAAAGTTTTAATTTGGCAACGCACAATTAAATGACACAATATCTTTTCTTTAAAAAAGTGAAGCTGAAGAACGGCGAGATTGTTCACCTTCATCAACTTTCTTTGTTGCTTTTGGCAGTGAAGCAGACACTCAGCATGATGCTGCCACCACCATGCTTGACACTTGGTGCATTACGCAGTTACTACACCCAAAGTAGATCTTATTTGTGACATCTAAAGCTAAATCACACTTACAGAGTGTTAGAAGGGACAGTCTCTAATAATAACAGCATCATTGTCCCAACAGATAATGGCGTAACGTCCAAAGTAGTTTTTTTTTTCTTATCAGGTTAAAGAATATTTCCCCAAAAGTCTGGGACCATCATGACATTATTGTTTTTTGTTGGTTTTTTTTGCTTTGAAGTGGTCTTTGCCTTTAAACTCTCTCATCGATGTTCTTTTTGCTCATTTTCTCTTATTGTTGAATCATGAAAACTCATCTTAACTAAGGCGATTAAGGCCTGCAGTGCTTTAGATGTTTTGTGACCTATTGAATGAATCATTCATGGAATAATTGTGGCAGGTTGCCAACTCCTGGGGTCTACGTTGTCTTCTGAACCAACTAGGGTTTTGAACCTTTTTAAACTAATACATGTCAAAGGTTAATTCAAACCTTCCAGGAGTCAGTAACGTCCCACAAATTCCCAACACGTTAAAAATTGTAGAAGCGCCGTAGCTACGCTGCCAGTGGGATGCTTCAATTATTACAACTGAAAACCAGCGATCAGGTCCGAAACCTGGGAGTAGTGATGGACTCTGATCTGAACCTTCAGAGCCACATAAAGACAGTTACAAAGTCGGCCTTCTGTCACCTGAAAAACATTTCCGGGATAAGAGGACTTATGTCTCAGCGAGATCTAGAGCAACTCATCCATGTGTTGGTCTTTAGACGCATCGATTATTGCAACGGTGTTTCTTTTTAGACAAGTCTGTCTAAAAAGAAAAAACAAATCAGATCCAGAACGCTGCTGCTCGCGTTCTGCCTAAAACCAAGAGAACAGAACC
>CAEGAE010057805.1:0-17319 GCA_903067095.1 Girardinus metallicus
CAGCTGTGAGCTAAACGCCGCTCTCTCCGCGGAGCGCGAATATCGAATATCCAACTTGAAACTAACTTCACTGCGGTTCAGATAACTTCTCTGAATTAACTGCTGAACTCCGTTAATGACAAGAACTGACGAGAAATACTCTAAATTAGGTACTGAAACCGCGAGGCAAGCAAATACAGTCAAACTGTGCAGGTTTACAGCAGCTCTAAATATAGGAAGATGAAGAAAAATGTATTTAAAATGAAAATAAATAAATAAATAAATAAATAAATAAATACTACTGCGCTAAGACAGCAGTTATAACTTTGCATCTTAATCACGTCTATACATACCGACTTATCTGGTTTCCATCTGCAGAGCAATGCGCCTCCTGCAGCGGATGTGGCCGTGGTTATCAGTCTCTGGTCCCGCCTGCTGATCAGCCATGCCACCGGTCCGTTACCAGTTCACCCAGTTCAGAGGACGGCGCAGAGGAGAAGAGCTGCTGGAACCCATCAGTTAAATAACATACTTAAGGTAGGAATTTATCGTTACTAAAATGAATGAATAGATAATATATTAAAAATGTTTCTTTAACAATATAGTGTAACAGTAGGACGATTTATATATTTGGGCAAAACTCTGGAGAATAACTATAATGAATCCCTCTCAAAAAATTCCCCGATTGTTGAATTTGTAAGAAAAAAAAAAAACATTAAAATGCTACATATTTACGATGAAATGACAAAATATAAACTTTCAAGAACAACAGAATACAGAAAGGCACAGAAAAAAATTGCTTATGTTAAAAAAACCAAAAGGAAGTATTTAGCATAGTTTCATCTCTGTTTGTTTACACATTCACAGATCATGAGGTGTCACATATGTGCTTTTAAAGAGAGATTTAGTTGGATAGCTGAAAAGTGCTCCAGGAAACACTGAGGGACATTTTTCAGATAAGATCAAACATCTAATGATGAAAAAAGAGACATGGGGAATTTTAAATCTTCAGGGTTTTTTTTGTTTTTTTTTAATCCAGTGCTTTTGAGAAGGACATTTTGTTTCTTTATCTTTATTAATTTACTTTGCTCCCATTTTCTCTTAATTTCTATTAACGACTGTAATTAATTGCTCACTTAAAGACATTAAAATGAAGAAGTCTTGCGAGGTTTTGTCCTTAAGACACGTTGCTAAAGGCATCAAACGCTTATCCCAGAACCAGGAGTATTTGATAAAACGCCTCAGGGAAGATAAGCTATGATATGAGCGACATGTGTGGAACATATACTTGTCATATTCCTTTATTTCGCAAATCCATGCAAAACTAGTTCTAATTTGTTTAATTTACACCTTTATGTCACATTTCCTCATTCTTTCCCCCAGGTTATCTTTGATTTATGGCTTCACCTCAGCTTCCTCAAGTTCTGCTGAAGCCATTTTTCACTTCATGTTCAAGTAGAGACATAAAGTAAATGCTGCCAGTTGTTTTATTTTTCTATCTGACAGGAGCAGCTCCTTTTTAATTAGCTTTTGTTTTGGATGTGCATCTCGATCATTTAAAATACTTTGGGGAAAGTACATTTTTATTTGCAATTCCCCATAATAAAGCCAGCAAGATGGGTTAATATGCCTCATATTCAATATGTGCATTCATTTAAGCTCAGTTGTCAAATCAGAAATATGTTTTTAAAATAACCTTTCAACATGTATTTCTTGCTACTTTCATTTAAACCCTTCTGCATTAAAATCATATTTTTATGAGTCTGATGTGATATTCTAATATTAAATGTGTTTTTCATGAATAACAGAAATAAAGGCGTGAAAACATCAATCAGTGTTTAAAAATCTAAATAATGTGTCTTACTTAGTGAATTGAGTTACTGAAATAAATAAATGTTTCAATAATATTCAAATTTTTAAATGGGGGAGTATATTATCATTCTAAGTCGCATATTAAAATCTACTCAGTGGGTAAACTGTTGTATTCAGTGATCCTTAAATTAACACTTTCTAAAAAAAAAAAAAAAAAAAAAGTCTTCAATTGAAACTGAATGATTATGTGGAATCTTGTGGATAGTTAACCAGTGTTTAACCATGCTAATATCACTGCAGATGAGTAAAGAAGCAAGGCAAACCCATACAAACAAACCACAGCTTCCAAAAGGAACTAAAAATTGATGCCAGAGGAGAGATAAAATATTAACTGGTTTAAATATGTGGAGAGTCTGTAGAGAAAGCACGCAGGAAGTTAGGATCCCGGGTTGTCTGGTTGAGTTTTTCTGTGTTCCCCCTTAAATTTAGATCAGCTATGTCTTTGTTTCACTTTAGTTCAGTCCTTTCTTGGTCATTATAGTTTCATTATTTTGTATTATTTTCTTATTTTGGTTAGATCAATCTTGTGCCTGTTTTCCTGTTCTTCTTAGTGATTCTAGTTATGTCTATTTATGTCTATTTTTTGTTTAAATTTATTCTTTGTTAGTCTATGTCTTCTTCTTTTACAGTAGGTCCATACCGCCACCTACTGTACATGAGTGTGTAGCAACACTACTTTACATCTATTAAAGGAGTATTTTTGTATTTTTTTGTATTGTATTTGTATTCTATTTTTAGACTTTTGTTGGTCTAGTTATGTGTTAGATTTATGTCCTGTTTCCCTGTGTACTCTCTCTCTCCCTCTCCTCGGTCTGCCCTCTGCTCTCCCCTGATTAGTTAGCTAATCAACCCAGATCTTTTGTTCTGCCTTCAACCTCCGCAGTATTTAAGCACCTTAATCTTAATCACTCCTCGTCGGTTCCTCCTTATGATCCCTCACCTGATTGTTCTTTGAGTTATTTATCTTTTGCCCTGGCTCCTGTGCTTTATTTGGTGGCTACAATCCATTCTGTTCTTTCTTCACTTTCACAGCAAATATCTTACAATACATTCCCTATTTTTACTGTGAAGCTTTATAACCATTTGCTGTCATTTAGATAATTATCATGGTGCTTTTTTTTCCATTTTGATTGTTATTCACTTGAGAGGACCACCAGTCCTGAAAAACAACTGTAATTACATGTAAATGTCAAATGACGATGAACTTTGAAGCTTTAAATACAGCCAAATATTGTAAAATCACATCTGCTGTCAGTCACACTCTGACCACCAGATGGCAGCAAAATGCTCCTAATAAAATCCTAAGAGTGTATAAAACATGCATCCACTCCTGCCTGGGGTGAATTAAGACATAAAGACATAAAGATTTATAATGACGGCCAAAAACTCCAGCGGGCAGATCAGGGATGAAGTTTAGAAAAGTTTAAAGCAGTCTATCTTTAAGGAATACAAACAATGACAAGCCAATATGCTGATATTTGTTTACAATAAATCACAATTTATTCCATATGTAAATGGACAGAACTTATATAGCGCTTTATTTGATCATTTTTGACCACTCAAAGCGCTTCACACTAATGTCATTCACCCATTCACACACACAGATCAGTAGGCAATTTGGGGTTAAGTGCCTTGCCCAAGGGCACATCGATATGGGACAGGAGGAAGCTGGAATTGAACCTACAACCTTCCGATCACAAGACAATTACTCTTCCCACAGAGCCACAGTCGCCCTCCATTAATGTGAGGATTAACTGACAGCATTTCCAATATTGGACCTAAAACTTCATTAAATTTGTTGCCACCTTCGTTTTTCTTACTTGGAGCTTTGTTTTTCCTACTGCTTATGAATGCATCACTAACTATTTCTTCACCTGGTGCAACACCTTATTTCTGACTGAGTCTCTGAGAACGAACTGACAGGAGGTAGCGTCTCATTTCAACCAGATCAAGAAGTTCTCACCAAGCTGGAAGAATAACCATTCAGAGGCTGATTTTACAAACATGCTTTATTATAAACACAGGGGGAACATTTATTGCAAAATATTCCAAAAGCAACACTTTAAAGCTCAAGCTTTGTAGCTTGTCTCTCTCTTAAGGCGCTTCCTAGAGGTTGATAAAGAGCAGGAGCTCTCTGTAATTTTCGTCAAAAGCCATCATGTTTGATTTTTAAGAACACCAATATCTCTCTTTTTTCTGTTTGCCTTTATTCCTGCAGAAAAGTCGTCTCAAACCCCTGGAAGCTGTTCAACTTCAGCGTGAATCAGTTGAATTCGTCTCCACAGCCTGAATAACAATGTTGATGCACTAGAAGCTGACAGTGATCTCCAGACATGAGACCCTTCTTAAGAGTGAACTTCAGCACTCTGATTTTCCTGGTGCTCCTGCAGGGGGCAGCAGTGGTGATGTTTTGCAACTGGTACTACCAACTCAGCCCTTGTGACTCTCCTCCTGTAGACCGCAAAGTTCACGTTTTGCTGCTGTCGTCGTGGCGATCGGGTTCATCCTTCCTGGGTCAGGTGTTTAGCCAGCACCCGTCTGTTTTCTATCTCATGGAGCCCGCGTGGCACGCGTGGAGCACAATGAGGACTTCTGGTGCGAAGACTCTCCGGATGGCTGTGAGGGATCTAATGCGGAGCGTGTTGCAGTGTGACTTCTCAGTGATGGATTCCTACATGCCAAAAAATCGCAATACCTCCTCCTTCTTTATGTGGTATCAGAGTCGGGCACTGTGCTCGCCGCCAGTCTGTTCCGTCACACCATTTGGTGAGATAAGCAACATGAAAGAGTGCCAAAAGGAATGCCATGGTCTAGATTTTGAGAAGGTGACAAATTCCTGCCAAATCTACAGCCATGTGGTTTTAAAAGAAACTAGGTTTTTTGAGCTGGAATCCCTTTACCCTCTTTTTCAAGACCCCAATCTTGACCTACGCATTGTTCATCTTGTCCGAGATCCTCGGGCGGTGTACAGGTCCAGAGAGGAATCAGCTTTATCCTTTAAGATGGACAACGCCATCGTCTTGGAGCACAGAGCTGCACCAGGAGCTGAGGAGCAGTTTCAAGTCATGAAGAAAATCTGCCAGAGTCACATCCGGATCTTCGAAACAGCCACCCAGGACCCTCCTGCGTTTCTCAAGGGTCGCTACAAGCTGGTTCGCTATGAAGATGTGACCCGCTACCCACTTCAGGAGATCGGTGATATTTATGACTTTGTAGGTTTAGAGATGACCAAAGAGATGGAGGACTGGATAGTTACAATGACCCACGGAAAGGGGAAAGGCAACCTGAATGATGCTTTCGAGGTTATCTCCAGAAACGCTGTCCAAGTGTCCCAGGCTTGGCGCACCAGGGTGCCGTACAACAAGGTCAAACGCATTCAGGAAGTGTGTAAAGAGGCCATGTCAATGCTCCGCTACAAGGCAGTTAACAGTGAAGAAGAGCAGAAGAGACTTGACATGGATCTGTATATGCCAGAAGGACCGAAAGACTTTACTTGGGCATCGGGTAAATTACAGAGCCAATAAAACATTCAAGGATCTACAGGGTGCTTCAGATTCCTCTGGAAACTACAAGCATGGACAATGCAACACAGATTTTTTGATCTGTAATGTGGACATTGCACCAACTGGCATCATAGTCGCTTCTATAGCAAGATACACTGTTTTACAGACCTCACACTGATTATTTGTTCAAGAGATTTAAATGTGGGGCGAGAGTACAGTGGTACTGCATGACGGCACAATCTGTGTTGTGAAAAAGATAAGGTCATGCAAAGGACAGGCATCAAACAAATTAGGTGAACCCAGCTGCAGCTTTGTTATGAGGAAGTGAAACATTTTTAGAGATGAATGATCAATTAAATCCCATCTTGTGTTGGAACAAAGCATTCTTTGCAAAACATTTGAATAGATACTGAAATCTATTCAATTTTTTTTTGTCCACTATTTGTTTTCATACATAGCAGTTTAATCCATGAAATAGACAACAAGAGGTTGGCACAGTGTTTGATTGTGTTACAGATCTATAGGAAGTGCCTCTAATTCTGTTTATTGAACTGTGCCGCCATTTTGGCCCTTATTTGTACTTCTATGTTATAACTACATCATGGCATGTGAGGTCATTTTCATTGTGATGAATTATTTACATGAATTATGAATACTTTTATCAGCTCCTAATTGGATTATTACACAGAAATTAACCAGGTCACTCCTTCAATTAGTTGAAAGCTGCTTCCATCGACTGGTGCTTGCACAACATGGGAGTTTAGAGAAATTGAGCTGTCCTCCTTGTCGCCCTGTGATGGACTGGTGACCTGTCCAGGCTGACCCCGCCTCTGACCCGTTGACCGCTGGAGCTAGGCACCAGCACCCCAGAACACCCCAACGGGATAAGCTTGTAAGCGTAGATGGATGGACTGTCATAATGCAATAAGATTTTATCACAGGTTTCTTCACCACTTTGGCTCATTTTAGGTTAGGATTTCCAAATGGTGTTTTAAATTCCTTAGTAGGGTGTTAGTTTTGTAAGGTCGCCTAGGAACTAATGAAATATTTCTCCTCACGTGACAAATAAGTGCATATATGTTTGTTTTATGAATGAAGCACTTTTCTGTGTTCTGTATATCACTGTATGGGCTGATTGAATTATTCTGTTTAAGAAGGTGTCTTCTTTTGTGGATTAAACCATTGATATTATAATGTGCAATTATCAAGTATTATTATTATTATTACTATTATTATTATTATTATTATTATTATTATGTTATGGCTTGTTTTATCTGAATCAAAATAGAGTAAATTGTCTTTAGAAACTCTTCAGATTGTAATTGTATACATTTAAAAACAGGATTTGTTAAAACAGTCGCTCAACTATGAGATGCAAATGTTTTTCCAAAGACACAAATAATTCGGTCCTAAAGCATGGCTACTTTGAATTAGCACATTCTTAAATTGTAGTTTGTGAGTGTATGAATTAAGGTTATTAGTAATTTAACTTTGTTTTTGTTTGTTTTGCTTTTACTGAAATGAACCAGTAAGCAGTAAGAGAACCTTGATGCAGTATGTAGACGTATTAAATAAAATTAATTTTAATTTAATTTAACTGTATTCTTTATAATGAGAGCAGACAGAGTCTTCTTGTTTTGACACTGAACCTACTTCGCTGTGTATAAAATATGTCTCTGATGCTTCAGTGGATATATTTCACTTGACAGACGGAATCGGCACTAAATATGTTTTTACTTTTATTTAAGATTTGACGTTTTGCTTCTCGCCCAACATTTTTGAGTTTTTTGGTGCTTTTACTGCTTTGACTGGATTTTTGTTTATTTTTGTTTATTTTTAGGTATCTGTCTTTCCGTGTATTTTTATTTTATCCCTTTGATTTTTTAAAATCATATGGCAAAATTTTTTAACAGGGTTTGGCAAACGTAATGGAATCCGTCAAAAATCGTAGATGTTCATCTTTGTTGGAAAAGTTTGGGGATTCTGTAATGCTTTTTCCACATTGTGCCTGGATGTGTTTACTTGAAATACAATGAAGATCCAAAGCTTAGTTTTGTGTATTCCTTTTATTTTGTTTCCCTATTTTCTCCAGTGGAACTGTGATTTTATAATCATGTTATTCTGCCTTTATTTAAGTTTGTAAGATGAGTGAGTGAAAAACTGCAAAATGAGTCTGTTAAGTTTTAATGTATAGCTTTTGTTCTTCTTTCCATTAGGCCTTGACTCATTGCTGGACTTCATATAACTTCTCTATTTCCTCTTTGATTTTACACTTTAAGATTCAGATTTCATGGGAGAATTACCCAACACGATATCTTTGAATCGCCATCTGGGGTAGTTGCATCTGAACTCACAACACATTTGGCCTCTCCAAATTGTCCCTAGGTGTGAATGTGTGAGTGCATGGTTGTTCGTCCTGCCTGTCTCTGTGTTGCCCTGCGACAGACTGGTGACCTGTCTAGGGTGAACCCCGCCTCTCACCTGGAACGCGGCTGGAGAGAGGCACCAGCAGCCCTCCTGACCCCACTAAGCGACAAGGGTGTGATGAAAATGGATGGATGAATGGTCTTTGCAGTGTGTGAGTGCCCCCCAGTGGTCAAATAGTTAGCTGACTGATAAGAAAAGAGGCTGGAAGTCCCTGTTGTTGAAGTCACTCCAAACTCGGCATGCTGAAGTGAGTAAAACCTCATCAGTGCAGACAGCGCTTGCTTACAGCAACAGAGTAAGTAATATTATCTGGTTAATACGGAGTCATTTAAGCTGTTGCGGAAATGTTACTACAGTATGTCTTGACATAGTAGACATTTAAAAGCTGGTGATTACATTTGTGCTGCAGTATCAAGTGTAGAAAGGTTGTTTTTATTCCAGCTGTATTTCATTGAATACCACAGGAATGCAACGCAGGATCCCAGCAGTGTGACACTCATAAATACTGACTTACTGAATATTACAGTGTATTGAAATCACAATTTACTGAAAGTAAAGTGTTCTATAAATAAAGTAGAACTAGATCTTTATCTCGTGAGAAAAGAATTAGGAAACATTTGTTCCTTCTTGATTGTTGTATATTTATTACTCCTCAATTTTTTTTTTTACTTTGCTCTGTAAAAATACCAGAATTTTCAGATAAACTTATAATTTTGTCTGTTTGACTGAAACATTTTCACCAATTAAATTAGATGTTTTTATCAGTCACACTAATTGAGAAGCTTTTTTACCAAACACTTTTTTACTTTTACTTGAGTGAACTTTATGTTGAATACTGATATGCCTGCTTGGCTACTGTGGCTGTTATATTGTTGAGAGGTTTAATCTTTAAACCTCTCAAATATGAGAGGTTAAATATGAAAATTAAACCGAATCGATAACTGGCCTGAAAGCAGGGTGAACTACAAGGCGGTCTTTTGAACAAAAGGATCACCTCCCACAGATAAGGATTTCATTTGTACTTAATCTTGTTTGCTTGTTCATTTACTTTGCTGCTCCTTTGTGTGCATGTGCTGATAAGAAAGTAAATCTCACATCCTGCTGGCAGCACTTTCCCACCAGCCTCTCCCAGTTAAAGCAGTGTGACCAAAGACAACAGAGTTAGGAATTTGTTCTCAGTATGACGCTTTTATTATTCCTTCTTTACTAAATGTAGGAGTTTTATTTTGTTCATTTAACAGTTATTTAACCAGGAGAATTATTAAGAACAAATCCTTATTTGCATTAATGACCTGCTGGGGAGGGAAGAACACGTAGGAAGACCAAGCAGCTCACTTTTACACTGAGCAACAAATTCCAATTTATTACTAACTAAAAGTGATCATACTTGTAGTAAGTGGGAGATATTTCACCATAATTAGCAAGACGATTAAAATAAATCTCTAAACATTTTTAATCTTGTTGCAGGAGATTTAGTTTCAATCAAATATTTCCAATTTACAACTCTTAAAATTTTGTGCAGCTTTTAACATTTTAAAGTGCCCTGCACACCACAATTTTTTATTTTGTCTGGTTTCCTGCTCTCTCTTCCTTACTGATAGCACTGACTGCTAAAGTTATTCCATATATCCAGATTTTATAATTTTATATATTTTTTTTAATTTTGCCTTTTTATAATTTTTTACAACTACTCTTACATTGGCAACATCATAACTGGACTACTAGAAACCTAAGGACTGTGGGATTCTCCCCTTTTCTACTTTTACCCTTTACTTTTATTTTTCCTCAAGATGCCTGTGGACGATATCGGCAACATTATACAAAGATCTATATCTGTATTTTAAAGATTAATGATATGCAGAGGAATTTTGAGACAACAAGCAGCTCAGAACTTCACATGGGTTTGAGTCAATAGAAAGGCAGAGTCAGCTGCTGGAAGTGAACGTCGCATTAAACAATCTTTGTGGAAACGAAACAACTCTTCCTATAAACAACGGAGAGGCTTCATGCCCTGCACCATGCAGCCCACCCTGGCATAATCTGGGAGCCAAACCAAAACACCGTGGATCCAACGAAACGACCAACGGCGATAACCCCTCACCTGGACGAATCAGGGTAGCCAACTCTGAGCCGAAACCCACATCCAACTTCAACACCTGCTGCACCGAAGGAAAATAAACGAGGAGAAACTATTCCACTGGCCCTGTTTCGCAGGACAAAACGACCAGCCAGAGACATAACACATTCCGACACTGTGGGAATCTCACTGAAAAATATATTTTCTGCACTTCAACAAGAACCCATGAGGGAAACCTCACCTTCAGACATCAGCCACAGGTATGAGGCAAGACTGGCACATTCACCTCCCCAAAGCGAACAATAAGAAAGCCACAAATATGCCAAAAGTACTTATTGTCAGAGATGAGACAGTAAATGGAATCAGCCGTTTCTGCAACACCAAGAAAACCAGAGTCATGTCCTTTCCCAAATACACTGTTATAGTTATACACTGATGTAACAGACAAAATACTCTCTCTAACCACAGATCAGCTGAATACTGAAACTCTACTTGTGTAAAACAACAATTGGATATTCTGAAGAAAAAACTTTACCATACTTCTGAACACTACTGGAAAACTAAAACTTTTCTTAGTTGCCCTGTCTCAGCAGCTGGATGGGGTGACCTGAAATATTCTCGGCTGCTTTCTATAAACCAGTTTTTCCCAACCCTGGTCCTCAGGGCACACTGCCCTGCATGTTTTAGGTGTTAGCTTGCTTTAGCACAGGTGATTTCAATTGACAAGTGCCTGCAGTCAGATGAATTAGGCATATTAAAGCAGAGAAATATCTAAAACATGCAGGGCAGTACGCCTCGAGGACCAGGTTTGGGAAACACTGCTATAAACAAATGGCTGATAAAAGCATATGATGCCAGCACAGTGGCCTTCATCGATAACCACAGGATCTTCTCTGAACGTTTCCACCTCTGCAGACCTGACGGACGCTGTCTTACTACATATGGGATGAAGCTATTTTCTGCAAACTTATCTCATTTCATCAATGGGAGAAACAAAGTGGCCACAGAACAACCGACTGTAAGACGCCTGATTAGGATGGGACCCACCGCCTATCAGGAACAAGCTGTTCCTAAACAATAAAACATCAACTGGGGAAGGAGCGACTGCTGCTCTCCCCTCTCCTCCCTGCTCTGGTCCCCACTCCTGCTGCACATACTGGACCGGAGGCCTCATCTCCTCCAGGCCAGGACGTCTCCACACCCCAGACTCTCCTTCAGCGCCTAATGGGAACCAAGACTCTCCTTCAAAGGCCTCAGCTCACCCAGCATTACGTAACAGGACAGTACCTGTCCGGATCACTAAAAGAAAACTTACAAAAAACAGAAAAATACAAAATACAGCATCCTGAAATCAGACCCATCCCCTTACCTAAAGGAACCTCAGTCTCAGGAACTAGATCTCCCACCAACTCACTCAAACTGACTCTTTTAAATACTCGATTGTTAACACCAAAAGCCTTACTAATTAATGACTTCATCACCCAGCATAATATTGATGTTATGTTCCTAACAGAAACATGGTTGTACCCGTACTAATTGAATCAGCACCTCAAAATTGCTATTTTTTTTACGTGAGAATAGAAAACATAAAAAAGGGGGAGGTGTGGCTTCTCTATTTAAGAATATCATAAATTGTAACAAAAGCTTACTGGGTCATTTTACCTCTTTCGAAAATCTGGGTTTTGCGGTAAAAGGCCAAATATTTTATTTACACAAATAAAATTTGCTTTATTGATTGATTAAAAGCAGACGTGCAGATGCTTGTCAAATTCAGTTAAATCCATAATTATTCTCAACCCTGCCAGGTCTAGATTTGAAATTGTAAACTTAAGGTAGGCGATGAGACAGACATCTCTAGGGAGATAATCGAATAGGAAGCTCAGATGCCAATTTGAACATCATTTGGGGAAAACGGTTGGTTCCAAAAATACTAGCACGTGAATGATCATGTTAATATGGACCAAAATCTCAGGAATGCTTCGGACACATTGTTGAATAAAAGCAGCACATAATAAAGTGGCCTGTTCAGTCGAGAACTTTCTTAACGGCTACCTCAAACAGTATTATAATATTTATGCTTTGCAAGCAGTAAAAAAAAAAAAAAAAAAAAAAAAAAAAAGGTAAATATTTAGCCTTGCACTATCACAAGCTCTGTTTTGTTACAATGAAAGATTGTACAGGTGACGTCTCCACCCTCACATCCTGAATCCGTCTGACTTCACGTATTTGTCTACAAGTGTTTTGCTCAGTGGGTATTTTGTCTTTTTCAGACCACTTTCTGTAAACAGAAGAGATGATTATGAGTGAAAATACCAGCAAATCAGCAGTTTCTGATATTGTTCGTCTGGCAACACAAGCATGACGCATTCAAAGTAATTAAAATCCTATTTTTTCAACCTCACTTTAAACTTCTGCATGTAGTTTTCATTTTGATGCCCAAATGCATGAAACTGTCTTGAACTCATTACAATTGAACATCTAGAATTTATTTTAACAAGCAACTGATGAATTTCTAACTACTATTTTTTTTTTTGCACGTATTATTTTTTGCAGAAGAAATACGTCTGTGCACCACAAAGGATAAAAGAAGGCTGATACAGACTTCAGATTTTGAAACCTAAGTTAACATAAAGTTCATGATGATTCCCCGTTGCAGATTCAGCACCTTAATTCTCCTGGGCGTCCTGCATGGGGCAGCAATGGTGCTGTTCTATGACTGGTACACCAGGATCAGCCCCCATCATTCTCCTCCCCCTGAAGGCCGCAAGGTTCACGTTTTGCTGCTGTCGTCATGGAGATCTGGTTCGTCCTTCCTGGGTCAGGTGTTCAGTCAGCACCCGTCCGTTTTCTACCTCATGGAGCCCGCGTGGCACGTGTGGACTAGAAATCATAAATCCGGTGCAAAGAGTCTCCGAGTGCCTTTGAGGGAAATGCTGTGGGGTTTATACAAGTGCAACTTCTCACTGATCAGAGACTACCTGCCAGGAAACCCTCGTCTGTCCTCCTTTTTCATGTGGACCAGGAGTCAGGCGCTGTGCTCGCCGCCGGCCTGCCCCATCAGATCAGCCAATGAGAGTCAGTGCAACCAAGCGTGTCACTCATCAAGCCTGGACAAAGCGCAGGACGCCTGCACAACATACACTCATGTGGTTTTAAAAGAAACTCGCTTCTTTGAGGTGGAGTCCCTTTATCCCCTTCTGCTGGACCCCAACCTGGACCTCCGCGTGGTTCATCTGGTCCGGGACCCTCGGGCGGTGATGCGGTCCAGGGAGGAGTCGGCCTACCTCCTTGACAGAGATAGCGCTATAGTTCTGGAGCACAGAAACGTGTCTGCGGTGGACAGGCAGTATGAAGTCATACGAGAAATCTGCCGCAGTCACCTGGACATTTATGAGAGGGGGGTCTTCGACCCGCCTCCGTTTCTGGAGGGTCGCTACAAACTGGTTCGCTTCGAAGACGTGGCACGAAACCCACTAACAGAGTTGAATAGTATTTATAAGTTTGTAGGTTTAAAGATGACCTCGGGGGTGGAGAAATGGATCCAAAAGATGACGCATGGACGGGGGAAAGGCGGCGGGAACTTAGCTTTTAAAATCACCTCCAGGAACGCATCCGAAGTGTCGCAGGCTTGGCGCACCGTGCTGAAGCACAGCAAGGTCCAGCGCATTCAGGAGCTGTGCAAAGGCGCCATGTTGCTGCTCGGCTACAGGACGGTAGACAGCGAAGAAGAACAGAAGAGATTTGATATTGACCTGTTAGACCAGGGGCAGCCATAAAGAGTTCAGCTTCCAGGTTTGACCAAAAAAAGTAGGGGTTCACCGATTTATCGGTGTCGATTTCCGTAATTTTGGGAGATTGGTGATCTGCCGATTTTTACATGTGAACCCGATTGTATCCACTGATGCTATCAACCGCGGTCTAAAATTCAATCGCTGTGCTTTTCTTTTCTCCCGTCAGAGAGACTTGACCGACAAACCGACCCCAGGTCATGTCTGCACATTTACAGTTAACAATAGTCACCCCATTGCTGCCAATTCAGCAACTTTCTCAATATATTGAACAACATTTCAGACAAAGAAATGATATCGGCCGAAATGAGAATCTGTAAGTTAGGCTTTTTAAAAGATTGGTAGATCGGCCAGAAAACCGTAATTGGTGCACCCCTAATAAAAAGATTGTCAAAAACAAACCTGGGCCCAAGTGCTAGATTTCTGTTGGGTTAAAAAAAAAAAACTAAGTCACAGAAAAAGATGCACAGTTATTCATACTTGATAACATATTGAGAGGTTGTTTTCTGGAAACGAATCTTGTAATAAATACTTCTAACTTTAATGTGCTGTTTATTAGGACTTAGAACAAATGTAGAATCCAGAAAAAACTACTTCCAGAACAGGAACATTTAGCTTTTATTTTTACTTATATTTATCTAGCAACCCAAAACAAGGATTAGAACAAACTTTGAATCCAGAAAAATCTACCTTAGCAACTACTTTTTAGACTCTTGTTCTTCCAACCCAGAAAAGGAATTAGACCAGGGGATAATTATATTTATCTAGCAACCCTGAATAGGAGTATCTAGTTTATATACTTTGGATCAACATTATTAGATTCTTTTTTTTTTTTTTTCAAAACAAAAAATCAGAAGAATTTATTAATTTTAATCCATAAAGTCATCACAACATTTACCAACTATATTTTAATCAACTCCTCACTAATATTATTAATAATAACATTTCTAGTTAGTGACTCTCACACATCAGCAGCCTGCATGTTTGGATTTGCCGTGTAGAAATATTAATCACATTAAAAACAAAGATAGTGATGTTGTTATTCTTTTATTTTGAACAGAACTTAATCAAGAAGACTAACAACTTACTTGCAGCTTTGGTTTCTATCCTGCTTTGAACCGGGATACAGTGGCTGCAAATTGATATTTTAAATACAGCAGCTGCTCTGTGTGGAAAATGGTAATTGAATAACTGACATTCTGGCGCCACCTGCTGGTAAAACAAGTTTTCCAAAGTGTGACCCTAGAGCTGTTTGTGACCTTTGGACTTGTTAGTTTTGTGCGGCACCCATAGCAATTTACACATTCATCTCTTACACACATTAAAATATTGCATACTTAGTTTGTAGGTGTGCAGGTAAAAAGGAATGTACAATTTGTTTCTGTATTTCTTTTTTTTAAATTTTTTTATTTATATTCTTTTGGACCCTCAGCAGTTTTGAATTGATGATTTTGGCCCAAGTGACAAAATGTTTGGAAACCAGAGCCACATAAAAACCCATAATTGGTCAACAACATGCATGAAAAATAATCACAAGTAGCTACTGTTATGGTAGCACCTGTGAGTGACGAATGGCCAAAAGTGACTAATGATGATGTTTTAAAAACATCAAGTTACTAATAACTTGATGTTTGACATTATGAACAAAATATGTCTTAAAAAAATATCCATCAAAAATAAATCTACCTGTGACAAAAACAGATCTTTTGTACTCGATTATTATTTTTCGTGAAGGATTTCTATGGGGGTTTTAAAAGGCAAATTACATTCAAATCTCTATTTTTCCTTTAAAAGTTTTAAATATAAATTTTTTCATAATGGTTCCAAATTACCTTTAGGCACAGTATAAATTTGTGATTTTGTTCATTGTTGTGTCTTTTGTTGATTATTTTTCTTTTTTATTATTTGTTTATTAATTCATTCAGTGGTTTCATTGGTTTTCCTGTAAGTAAATCTGCAAGTCCTGGACTTTAATTTTTCTCTGTGAATCCTTAAAAAAACTGCTGATTGTGAAATAAGGAAGTAAAATAAAAATGTTCTTTTTCACTTTTTCATTCAATTATTTTGTGATTTATGTTGAATAATTTAGATTTTGGTAAATGTTATGCCCTTGATAGAGTTTTTACTCCAGTAATAACACATTAAATGTTTTATTGTTGGAGGTTAAGTTGTCATACGTTACACTCAGAGTTGGGTTTTTGTGCGACTGAACGTTGTGGCTAAGAAAAGGTTTAATCCTAATTCCTTAAAGTTCTGACAGGTTGTAAATTCTGGGTAAATTTTTACTTGCCGTATTGTTTTCTGTTGTGTTTTACTTATTTATTTCAAACTAAATGTTGCAATATGTGTCCCTTTGATGTCTTATTCAGCCTTTGACTCCAAACTCAACATGGATGTTTTGAATGCACTGTTACAGCAATTTGTTTTCTTTTTTAATATCTGTTTTCATTTCCTTATGCTGAAATCATGTCGATACTTTTTTTTCCCCCTATGAAGATACTTTTCATGTGCTGTATAATTTATGGTGTAAATGTACTATTTTTCAATGTGTAGGATGAGAAATAAATATTCCTTCTGAGAGTGTTTTGAAGACTAAACAGAAAAAGTGATCGTATTCAATGCTGACGCAAAAATTTAGGTTTTCTTTTAATCTGTTTTTTTTTTTTTTTCTTTTCATGAAAATGACCTCCGGCATTAAAACAGGCACATAACTGGTTCATATTTCAGTAAATTTGTGAATATTCTGCATACATGTATTGCGAGAACTAAAGTTGAAAAGAACTGGAGAAAATATGTTGACCCAAAATATTATTATGGCAACCTTGGAAGGTCTTTTATCCAAGAGAGAGACAACATCAGAAGAGTCTTGTGTGGACAAAGCCCTTTTTCAGAAGAAAGTAAATTCTGCCTTTCATGTAATTCATTGTCAAAAGGTCAGGAGGAAAAGTGAGAGAGAAACAGGATCCACATTGCTGGCAATCCAGTCTAAAGTTTCCACAGTCAACGATGCGGATATAAAAGGATCCCCAACCAAATTATCCATTGCATAAAAATGAGCATGCTTTCCAAAAGTGTTTTTTCCATTTAAAACATTTGGTTTACATTATATTACAATAAATAACAGTTTTTAAATATTTAATTCTATTTGTGAATGCGTCTACATGGATTGAGTTTTCTCTTTGAAATGAGAAAAACTATTGAACTTTTTCGAACGCCTCACATTTGTCGATATGCACCTTGTATTTTTGACATTGCTCAAGAAATAAAAACTGACCAGAATCATTGTTGCTGTTGACTTGGAATAATTATCAGTCTATGTGACAATAAAGTCCCTTTCTAGTGACTAGACAGTTTGCTCCACCGTGCATTTACTGCGGGTTTGTCGCCAACATAACCTAAGCCTGTCACCTAATACTCCTGGCTTTAAGACCTCAGTCAAATGAGATGTCAGGTCATTTGACTGTGTGAAGGTTTGTAGTTGTCAGAAATGTAGCAAAAACATGATTGGTGCATAAAGAGCCATTGGGGCGTCTGAGCAGTTTTGGTGATAATCCAAGGCTCATGTCTTCTTAGTTGACCCCCATCTGAACTCCAGCGGAACCAGCAGATCTATGTCGAGTCTCTTCTGCTCTTTTTCGCTGTCAACTGTCCGGTAGCCGAGCAGCGACATGGC
>CAEGAE010057811.1:0-20539 GCA_903067095.1 Girardinus metallicus
TATATATATATATATATATATATATATATGTATATGTACATAATTTATTCAGTGTTCAGGATATGGACTTTGCAGTTTGTGCCTTCTAACAGGATGTGATGTTGAAAATATAAATGTATGCAAACATATAAAATCTGAGATTTAGGAGCAACTCTCCACTATCAGAAAGTACGTTAATGTTAAAGGGGGCAGTATTATGTATTTTCCAGGTACATAGTGCCATTTTATTGCACAATCAAGAATGCTGTATATATATCAAACATGACTTTAAAGAAATTTGACTGCATCTGACGCAGATGGTGACTCACACTGAAGACTCTCGCTGGTGGAGGGCTTTCCCCCGCCTTATAAACACAATCAGTGATGTGGCATGTAATGGTCTAAGTTGTTTTTAACAGGGCCCTATTCTGAGTAACCTCGACTCTCCAACGTAATACATGGAATATTTCTAGGCTGCTGTTCCACACAATCTAATTTCAACAAGTTAAACTATTCTTTCAATCTCCAACCTGAGTTGTTTGAACGTTTAACAATTTCTTTGTTCAAAAGGACATTCCCTATAGCTGTCCAGCACAAACATAAACAGCTGTAGAGCAGAAATAACAAAATAATAAAAAAGCGACCATGAATCAATGTCTTTCTTAAGCTGTCTGGCTCCTTCGGTGAACAGTCTCTCCAAGCTCCGATCCAGCCAGCGAAGAAAAGGACGAAACAGCAGCTCCACCTTTCCCAGCAGCTGATTGGTAGCATGCTTAGCCTGAAGCCACTCCAAAGACGCTTGCTGCACATGCTTTGCCATAACTGAAGGCAAGTTCTGGTCCAGTGGGATCTCTAAAGTGAAAATCTCAAGGGTTAGGGTTAGGGACTTTTTTCACAGGGAAAGGAACATTTGGAAAATGTCAGCTCACACAGGTGCATCTTAAGAAATAAAACATAAAAAATTGCAATCAAAATCAAGCTATTCACCTTACTGATCTACCAAACACAAAGCGATATATTATAAAGGCTTAATTTTTGGCTCATGATGATTCAGGGCGGCAGCCCTGACTAAAATCCCTAGGTTCAGTATTTGAGAAATTTAAAATATTACCCCAAAAAGCAGTTTTTCTAAATACAGAAGTGTTAAATTATAGTCTACATTGGGGGTGTCAAACTTCTACAACATGCCTAAAAAATATGGTTTAAATACTTATTCACCTTCCAGTCAATCAATTAAGATAATTGTGCGTGTGTGTAGTTTTATTTTAATTTATTTAAATATATGACTATGCTTAGTACGTGTTTATTTAAATTACATTAAACAACTAGGTGAGTTTTAGGAGAGAAATTGCAAAAGTTGGATTTATTAATTTAATTTGCACAAGTGTCTTTGCAGAGCTCCATAAAACACGTAGAAATGATAAATATTTCATTTTACTCTCTTTCTTAAACACCCAGGCAACACTCTGGGTATCTTTGTGAAAAGATTTCCCATTAATGTCTGTGTGATTATTGCCTGAGTAAAAATTCACAGGCTTTTTTTTTTCTTCTTCTTCACCACAATGCAATCAGAGCCACTTAAAAATGACATTTCGGCCCGGCCCTCAATCTTTGCCTAAATCATCTCACCTCAAATACACCAATCAGCGCGTCTTGTTCAATGCCAACTAATGGGACTCAGGCAAATTATCTCCAAGGAAATTAGACTAGAAATTGCAAAAGACAAAAATAAACAAATGAAAAAAACAAAAAATGTTTGCTAGTTTTGACGAGGACACTGATTGCGCCAATTTGCCAAATGTAACAATGCCTGTCAAAACTCAGATAGGAGCCGGTAAAAAAAGAAGAAAATAGTTAGTTTTGCTGGAGCGTTCGAGGAGCAATTTGCTGTGACACTTAAAACTGTCTTTCCATTAGCCAAAGAAATGCCCTTCACTGGAACTTTGAAGATAATTAAACACATAATGGATATCACTGTCACTCTCTGACTTGTTTGCTCATTTGTCTGAGTGTGGCTGCTGCAATTCAGACCCTATTAAAAGGGAATAAATCGCCTGGTTACTAAGTCATTTCACCATCTAGGAAATAGTGTGTGCGCGTGTGTGGGGGTGTGTATGTGTATATCTCACTATCACGTATTAAGTAGCTCTCTGTATCATGAATAATTGATTCCCTTTCTTCTTCTGCAGTTGCTGTTTGGACAAGTTGCTAAAATGCCCATTTGATTTGACAAGCCTAAACAGAGTGTGAGCCTCTATTATTCATTCTCTGAATTTCTTTTATAAAATCTGTCATCGCAGTTTTGTTGCCGTACCAACATCTGTGCTCCGTGTCCATCAGGATTTACTGTTGCAGGCGTCCTGTGCTCTGTCATCACCTCTCACCGTTTATGTTTTATGTCTTGCTCCCCGTTTTGTCCCCCCCGTTTGTGTAGCCTGGCAATCAGTCATTTTCAGTTTCTTCACTTCACTCTGTCTTTTGTCCTCCATCTATAGAATACCGGCGACTGTCAACGTCATTTCTCAGAAGCTAATGGAAGAAATAAATCCTCTGGTCGTTCCACAGGCAAACCGTATTTGCTGTGTCTGTGTTGCTGTGTGAGCAGCGAATGCTTTTGTATATTTTACAAGGGCATTTTTTATGACTCCTCTGCTCATTTGTTTAACATATAACTGACAAGGAGACACTTTGTGCTCAAAGAAATGATCTCAGGGCCAACTTGTAAAACTTTACTACTGCCATTATGTGCACTTAAACAAAGGATGGGGCCGCTGCTTGTAGTTTACAGAAGGCGGTTTGATCCAGTTGGGGAAAAAGCAGCCGGTGAGTCTTCCTAATTGGCTTTCGAATGCAGAGCCACTATTTGGAAATAATACTTTGCATTCATCGCTCTGTTTAGTCACTGGGCTTAATGTGCTGAGAGAACTCAAATGATGCAGAGTGGGTTGCTATTAATAAACCTAATTTAGTCTTTTTTCCAATATTTGATCATCTGAAAGACAGCGTTATAAAAAATGGAAAATTAATGCATGCATTTGGCTGGAAGGTGAAGTTGGAGCTACTCATATTTGCAGAATAATTATGTACTCGGTTCGTGACCATATGTAACAGGATAAACGTAGCAGCGTCTTTTGAGCATCTTTAATAAAAAGTCATATCCGGCTTGTTAAACCTATCGATCCTGAAGAAACTGTCTTCATATGCAAGTACAGTCTGTATTCCTGGGCATTGTGAGAAAGTTCTCTGGTGTAAAGAAGTAAAATGAGCTTTTGCATTGGTTTCTGCTGGTGAGGTATTGTTAATAATTTTTTAGAAACTAAAAGGTGAGCCACTTTTGATAATTCCTTCTTTAATTCATATTTACAGAAGGAATTTAGTTTAGTTCTAAATATGAAAATGTACCGCCTCCTTTCTTATAAACTATTCAAACTCTTGCATTTTGCAATGTCGCAATAACATCCAATGTATAAAATAAGATTTTTATGGGATGAATCAGTTTGCGTTTTGTGGAAATGTAATTGTATAAAAGTGACTATATTCAGTTTATTTTAGGATTTATACAAACTGAATTAAGATTGCAAAGAACGACCTGGGAAACAATCTTTTATCCACAACCACAAGTCAAAGTTATCACATGCAAACAATACATTACCAAAGTATTGCTGACTATTACTATTATTGTATGTTGGTTTTGCAGTTTTGGAGATTTTTTTTTTATGTACAGAGAGCTGAGAAAAACACAAATCCAGTTTGACTTACACCAACTAATGTAATGTTTGCTGTCTCTGCGTCTCCACCGCACTTGGCCTACCATTAAATCCATATTAATATCCAGTTTTCTTCTCTGCCCACAACATAACCCCATCCTTCTTTGTTCTTCCTACCAAACGCGTTATCGCAACGATGCAGCCAAACGGCCTTGGGATTTTGTTTTCAAGAATTTGTCACTCCTTCTTTTCATCACTTTCATCTCACCTTCCTCCTTAGCACCCAACCCCCTCTCCTTCCTGCTACATCTCCCCACTCCCCGGTTTTGGCCTTCTATGCTTGGACGAACAGCATGAAGCTGCACTGGCCTCAATGCGGCTCACTGATTATTGTAATTCATACACTTTAATTAGCTGCACAAACCATTAGCCACAATTAGAATATTACAGAACGTTTTGTGGCAGGAGCCAGCCCTGAGATTGGCTTTATCTCCTGAAGGAGAGGAGGATGAAAATGGAGAGAGAGAGAGAGAGAGAGAGAGAAAGAGAGAGGTGGAGAAAGTGGCAAGAGGGCAAACTGGATTTAGATTTTAGTGTTTGTGTGTGTTTACATCAACGTTATTTTCATCCAGTGAGATTTCAAAATTGTAAAACTAGATGGGGTTTTTTTCCCTAAATGTCCAACACAGTTAGAATGACCAAAGTTATTTGCATTTGCTAACTGCCTGGTTGGTTGTTGTTATTTTGACCCATTCCTCCTGACAGAATTGCTGAGTCATGTTTAAGTGTGTGAAATATCTCTGTCACACAGAGATATTTCTATGGGGCTTGTCCTAACACATCTAAATCATCAAAGGTTTTGTTCAATTATTGTCTATCAATTGATATCAAAAATGTTTTCTCTTCCCCAATGCGAATCGTTTTTTTGCTTGGCCGATGCGGTCCTATGACCCGATCCCACATTTTCTCTTTAAGGCAATAGTTGATGTGACTCATTGGATTATCATTGGAGTCTGACAATGTCGAGTTGCACGGCTGGAACTTTGAAACCGTTATGGCACGCCTGACATATCAACTTTATCTCGCAGTAAAGATGGCGAAATGTGTACCTCACCCACACGAGGGCTGACATTACATGGCTGAATGGACCGTAGAGATGAGAAGAAAATACAGTTCAATGATATTTTTTATGAAGCCTGTTATATTGGGGCGACAATGCGCAAGTGATTATGCAGTGGCGTTGATGTATATATTGGAGTATTAATAATGTTGCAGCCATTTCTTAGGCTACACTTGAATTCAGACGTAAATTGGATGTGCAAATGCTTTATTTTCCAATCACTCTCTTTATATATCTGGATCATCATTCCAATTAATCATCCTTTATGATTGTACCATTGTTCATTCAATATCGCATGTTTTCTTTATACACCAACATTACATACTTATGTAAAGGCCATATTATGAAGGCTGTAAATAATACCACAATGGTCGGACTGATGGCCATTAGATGCAGTGCAGCTAATAAGCTCTGTCATGTGAGAGGCAGCAGCATGGCTCAGTGCCACCTCATTGGCTCTGTGCTGTACGTCTTAAAAAGGGCAGAAATCCTCAGGGATAAAATAACAATACTAATCGGATTTAAAGCAGCACTCCACTTCATTAAAAGTAGATCATGTAAACAAGACGATTGATCTGTAAAAGTGTAACAGAACTGCGTGGCATTTTTCACTTTCTTTCATTACACCCAGAAAACAAAAATAAAAAGACTTTTTTTGTTGTTGTTTTTAATGTTTCTTTATCATTCGAACATCATCATTGTAATTATCATTGTAAGTTACTTTTGTAAGTTACTTTTAAAAAGAAATTAGTTATAGTTTCTAGCTACTTTTTTTTTAAAAATGTAACTGAATTAAGTTTGGGTCTCCTCTTAATGAACCTTAAAATACATGTTTCAAATGTTAATATATTTATGATTAAAGCTATGATGTATAACTTTTACAAAAAAAATCTGTTGTTTTTTTTTTTTTACACAAAACTGTCACCATGTCGTAACAGTATGTTTTGAGACATATAATCTGAAGAAAATCTAACTCCTCCTGTGGCCTTCTGCAGAAATGCATCCCTCCTGGTCAGAAACAACCACTGGGAAGAGTTGGACGAGAATAATTTTTTTCTTTTTTCACAGATATCTGTCTCCTACTATACTGTCACGACAGAGTGACAATTTAAACAAACATGTAAGTAAGGAACTGATTTCTTTTACACAAAAGTTACATACTGTATCTGTAAATAGATGGATTTAAAACGGGAAACACTACACTGATCTAAACTATTCAAATGCCACTTTCTACCTACATATTTGTAGATCAATGAAACCCAGTAGAAGTTTTAAAACCTTTGATATTTTTGCACATCAAGAGGTTGAAATTGGCTATCAAATGAGTATAAAATTAAATTATACTTGTCAAGCAATGTATGGAAATGAAATAAGTCATGATATAACTTCAGACCCCTGTTGTTGCACAGATATTGTGTTCCACACAAAAGTAACACAGAGTGGTACGTGAATTGTACAACAAAACAGAAATAAAATGTAAATAGGTAATAAGAAATTACCTATTTACATAAAATCAATGACAATCTTTAGCCACTAACAATTTATCTAAGTGCACGCACTAACTCTTCTCACAGTTGAGGTCTAGCAGAGAGCTGTGCTTTATTTCCCTCTCCTTATAATTAAAAATGAAGCTATATTTGCCACATCAGACTTTAGCTCCATCAATCCAACCAAGTAATTAAAACATTGATTGTATTTGGGATATGTTACAAAATTGACATGTTTGAGCTTTATAATTTATACAATTATAAAGCTCATCAAAAAAAAATAAAAAATCTAGATTGTTGATTCGACTCATTCATGCATACTTGAGAATAAATCTCTAGTGGCAGCCAATCAGAAAGCTGTCCAAACCCAAGACTGTTTGTACCACCTGCTTTATAAACCAAGTTTATGTTAGTGCCTGCTAGCATCAGCGTTGTCATTTAAATTTCTCAATAACTTTCTCCTTGTTCTTCAGTTTTTCATTCGTATTTCAATGTCCATCAGTTTACTCGACAGTATATAAGGCACAGATACACTTATTGGGCATCTTCTGAACCAGTCTAATATATCATTGCCTTCAATACACCACACACTTTTATTCAGCTAATTAACTGCCGTCATGATGCTGTTTGTTCACAGATACATTTATAACCAACCTAAGAGGCCGTTATGGAGCAGTTGTATTCCATGCTAGTTTCTGCCCATGTTCCTCCTGCAAATGAGATCTGTATCTCCATGGGGTTTTACCTGGTTAAATAAAGGAAAGAAAGGAAATTTTCTGATTTCAGAGATTACATTTCTCGCAAGTGGACTCTTGATTTCTGCATATTTTGAAGGTAACAGGCTCCACTGGACTTTATTCAGGGGTTTCGGGGGAAAATAAAAGAAATTTAGTTTGCAGATTTTTTTTTTATTAGTAAAAACTTTTTTCCTTCCACTTCTTAAATATGGGTTATCTATCCCATGAATTCCAAGTGAAAGACTTTGAAGTTTGTGGTTTTAATGTGACAAAATGTGGAAAAAGTGGGCATGAATACTTTTGCTAGGCATGGTAGCTCATCGATCATTCTGGCTGATTAATGTTCACCTACAAACCCCCTCCATCCCATCACTGATGCATGCAGCGCACATGTTCAGACACATGGGTTAAATGTAATTTTAGCAGCAAGGAGCATCCCCACAGCAGGCATTTCAGGACCTTTGTGGAGACTCTGTACGTGTTTGTCCAGCCTTCGGCACAGTGTCTTCCCCTATCAAAACTGTTGGGTTTGCTATGAGCCGTCAGCAAAAGTGACTCCATCTCGCCCCGTTCTCACATGGCTACATTGCAATTGTCTGCTCCAGTGAAGCCTTTTGCCATGTGGGAAAGGTCTGCTCTTTTCATGGACACACACATGCACACGCACTTACACACATACTTCTGCATCTGGTTGATTCACTTTGCTGGAGCCTACAGACCTCCAACTGCACGATTTATCTTAGCCAGCAAGTCAGAGCATTCAGAGTTGTTGTAAAATCATTTCAGCTTTTCCAGTCAAGAATCTTTTTGTTATTTTTTTTTCAGAAGACATCAGCATTTTGAGCTTAGTGAATGTTTTATTTTATTTTTTTTTGAGAAGACAAATTTTTAGAAACAGTTTTAACCGATGAAGATGATGCAACAACATTTAGATTAAATGCTAAATTATTTTCATGCAGTTGAGCATATGATAAAAACAACATTTGTGGGCATCCCAATATCCTGCCATAATTTCCCTTCGCAATATTAAAATGCAGTATTTACATTTATTATATTGGTGTCAGCAGAATAGTTTTGATGTACTACCTCTTCACTTTAAGAAAATATTTGCATTGAGCAAATTCAACTGTTCAACTTTTTTTGATTGCTACAAAAAGTCTGTAGTCAACAATATCAAAACTTTAACCTAAGGCACGTCTTCTAACCCTGCATAAAAGCAGAAAAATCTACATGTGGAAACTTCAGTGTGGACTTGTATATTTCCCCTCATAACTTGAAATTACCACACAACTACAGATCAGTGCAAAAACTGGAGCGTCCTGGCTCCATAATACCACTAGAATCTGAAGCTTGGAAACATTCCAGTTTTCCAAAACCCACTAAGACGGAGAAAAAGAAGGTGGATCAAATAAAACCTTTTTGTTAGCATTGCTTAGTAGTAGCAAAGTAGGTAGCTGACTCTATGTGTTTAATTGCTGTTTTAAAGCATCACTTGTCAAATGGACATAAAAGTTGAATGATGAACAAACTACAGCGAACATCCTCCTGCCTGTTGCGTTCAAACGTTCCTTCACTAACACTCCAGACCAGGTCAAAGCCACAGCAAATATGTTTAGAAATTAACTAATGAAAGAGCTGGTGAGTGGAATCAGATGATTTTTTAGCTAATTTGCCCTGACAAAATCCAATTCTTCCAAAAGAATTGGATTTTGTAAACTCCAAAATCCAATTCTTTTCAGAATAGTGAAGCTGTTAGCCTCTTGAAAATCTCAAGTTTAATATAAGGATTTAAATTCTTTAGGGAATACACAGCAAGGCTGCTGTTTCAGTGATAGTAATCATGCTAACTGCCAATATACGACACTAAAAATGGTTTAACTCCGTGATTATTTTGTCTTTGTTCTGAAAGCTTTCTAATAGCATTTGCAGGTCAAAGCTCTACAAAATAAAAGATGGCAATCAGTCAAAAGAAATTCTGATTTGCAAACAAAGTAAATCTGTAAATCTGATTCTGAATAAAGTGTAGGCTGATGGGATAAAAACACAAACAAATGCATTTGAATAATTACGGTGCAGGTTTCAAAATTTAGGTATAAGTGAGCATAATGAAGACTGCTAGATAGCAAGAAAGTGGTTTTGATATCTTTCTTTGTACAGTGTATGAATATGCATCAGCGGGCACTAGTGTGAGATGTCTGAACCCTTAGATGTGCGGCGCTTTGAGGTGAATTTACAGCAATAGCCCATGAGAAGTTATAGCAGCCGACAGGTTACAAAGTTTAACCCAAAAATTATGCAAAGGACATTTAAAACGGGTGCTTTGCCTTCACCCTCGCTATTTATTGTCAAGCTAATTTGAATACTGGAGCGATATTGCTAAGGTGTGGGTCAAGTTGTAAAAGTGCACTTTAATGGTTTAAAATATTTTCTGAATTTGCTTTGTAAAATTTGCTTTCTCACTATTTTTATTTGTTGAGGCTTTTTATCCATGTATCCTTCACGGCAACAGCCATTGTTTTAACCACCCACCTGGTTTTGTGGCACATTTGATCACAACATTTCTCTGCACCTCCACATTGCCTTGACAGTTCCCCCATCTTTGAGTTGATATTTTGCTCTGTGCAGCCAGTGAAGCCGCCTAAGGGAGTTTGCTGGGACCTACGTGACGGCTGCGCACTGCTTCACTGCTTCTTAAACATAATTCGGCCTCCGGTCTTGAGCAAAAACAGTGGTCACTCTAACAACTGCAACACCTCCTCTGGTCTTTATTGCCCGATGGGCTCAACAAGGCAGACCAGACCATGGGATTGAACTGCAGAAGGAGCTGGTTATTTCTGGTATGTGTTTAAGAGTCAGAACTGTCATATGTGTTATTATTTGTGAGCATGGTGAGCTATAAACTAAGTTGAAATCTTTGCGTCACCTTGAAATCTCCATCAACAGACATCAGGGAAATTTCATAGATTGAGCTTCGGTTTTCAACACAATGGTGGGCTTGCCACACATTATCTATGCGGTCGTGTGAAGGGCAGATGCTACTGAAGGGGAGATAATTGGTGGCAAACTGTCTGAAATGTATAATTAGAAAGGACAAGACACTCCCCCTCTTCTTTTCTTCCGAGCATCTTTCCCTTTTCAGTGGGTGATCTGAGTGCCCAAGTGAGCTTTGATCTGGGCTAAGGTTTTCTGAACCCTGTTAGATTGGATCAATTTGCTCCCACACGCATCACTCTTTCGGTTTCTTATCTGGCGCAGTGCCGCTGATTGCAATACATCGGATCGCGTACAAAGCCGCAGGAGGTGTTGTTCGTCTTAATTCATGCCTCCAGCTTTTCCATCTCATGACTCTTTCAAAGGTATGATGTCTTTGTAGTCTCTGAACTGCGTCATCAGTGATCTTCACTGAGTGTCATTATTATTCCAGAGCTCACCAGGACATATGTGTTCAGACAAGAAGCTCCTTGACTTGTCTGCTTTGCGTTTGTAGCTTTATTCTTTTCACGGTTTCAGGCTTTGACACGCACAGCAAATGCAGAACTTCATTCAGTTCACTTGAATGCTAGCAATCATTTATTGGTAATTAAAAATGCTGTCTTGCTCATTGCTTCTCAGTTTTAAACATGGTGGTGAGTTTGATATTGGCAGATGTGTTTTTTTTATCAGCTGGGCTCACAAGGGTTTGATGTGAGAGCCTAATGTCATCGGCTGCACCTCTTGTGCCACGCCACATTAGCATCTCAGCCTCTCCTCAGTCCAATAACCTGCTGCTTGACTGTAGTAAAGGAGGGTTAGGAGAAGTGGAGGTCATTTTGCCTATTACTGGTGGTTACAACAACACGTAAGGGACCAGAATAAGGAGACACAAATCCCGCAGTAACCGAGTTTGTAGTAAAATCTTATAGGAATCATTTGGGGCTCACACCTCCTCGACAGAACGACTGTTTGTGCTGCAATAACCCTGTCACACTGCTACGTCTCTGTTTCGCATTTTAATTAAGTTAGAGAATAATGCTGTAAGAAACTGACGTCTTTGGCCATCCAAAATGTCTGTCTCATTAGCGCCAAAGCTCTTGCACACTATGTATTCTGTACATAAGCATTCATGCTTTAGAACAGATGTATCTGCAACCTAAACATAGCAGCACAGATCGAATAAAATCACAACATCATACGCCATGCAGACGATTCGTTCACCTCAAGATGCCTGGTGCTTAAAACTAAAACTAAAATTTATTTTTTGTCTAATTAATTCAACTAATCCTCTTGGGGGCTTCCATAGAGCATTGAATTCCTAGGCAGCCAGATGATTCTTTAAGATAAAACTAAATAAAATGCGAGATGGCGTCATTGAAGCAAAAGTCAAATTCTCGGTTCAGAGACAGCAGAAAACTTTACATCTCAAGCATATCAACACAGAATAACATGGCAACATGGCAAAATAAGTGAGGACAACTTGATGCTGCAAAGACTCCAGATATCCACAGAACCTGATTATGTAGTGAAAAAAGTTACCCTGGATCTGATTCTCAGCTGAAAATGAAACCATTTCTCTGTTTGATTATTGTAAAGGTTTTCAAAGTGTACAAATCTTTTTTAAAGGAATGCTACCCCTGTTAGCTTTAAACAAGTGTGACTGAAATGTTGCATCCATGAACTGATAATAACATTACTTAATGTCATGAAACGTTTGCAGACGCTCACCTCGGAATGCTGATTGCTTGAAGCGGCTCCAACAGTTGTCAGACATATTTTCTGGTTAATAGTTCTGAAAATAATTATTTGACCACATAGGGCCCTCACCCATTTTGCACCGAACCTTCATCCAAAGATCATCAGGTGTATATTAGTACCTTAACACATTGCCAGAACAAACATAATGCAAATCTCTTCTCTTCTTGCCATCCTTTGTTATTTAAATCTTATTTAAATGACAGCGGGGTTCAGTTACAATTTCAGACATAAATCTAAAACAGGGTGTGACATTGTATTTTTTTACTTCTTAGTGTACCAATCAAAAATCATAGTGATGCTGATTATGAACAAAGGCTTTACATTTGAGTTCAGTTTATTAAAAATACCTTTTAGAAATAACTAATGGTTCCAATAAATAAGATTTCAGGTCAATCTTCTTAGATCCTTCACTGTTTATGGGGGAGTTTTTAGATTTACCTATTAAACTTAATGTCTTGGAGGAAAGTGTTACAATAATATTTTTGTTACAGTTATCATTATTTGTGCGTCTCTTGAAAATGTTAAGCAAGTCCTACATGATTTTTCATTCTTCATCAGCATCAATGAAACGCCACCTCTCTAAACTGTTAGTTGTACAGTAAGCCGACAGTTTCGGTCCATACATTTATTATGAGCCTCTGAAAAAGGAACTATTTCACCACCCTCCCCTGCCTCGCTCCCCTCTCTCCATCTGTTCCTGGGATGAGGCAGGGTAAGGAGCCAGGGAGAGCTGCGAGCTGGAACAAGTCTATCTGCAGCAGCAGGCCTGGCCTCAGCAGCCACAGAGGGACTCAAACTGAATGCAAGAGCCCACTTTTCGTCCGTCCAGATGCAGATGACTTCGCTTTTCCTCTGCTTCTCCACCGCACAATAATACCCTTTTGTAGCACAAGGGCAGAATCCAAGCTTTGTCCAGTCAACCTTAATTTATGGCACACATATTTTCCAGACGCACATATTGTTGCACGAGCTACAAAGGCATAAGCTTTCAAAGAGGTGGAGAGGAAGTGCTGGCAGGAAGATTCTAGCAGTTTCTTTGTTTGAGAAATGGTATAAATCATTCACCAGAACATGCAATTCCCAGATTCAACAGTGCATTGATTTTCAGAACTTCAAAGATGTGAAGGGAGTCGGAGGTGATTTCCTCCCCCAAACCACCATCGTCTTATTACATTCCTATAACGCTGTATTTTACCTGAGGGGCACTGCTGATCATGTTATGGTGACCTTGATTTATCGAACCTTGTAGAACATAACATTTGATGTAGATTTATGTAGGTTTATTTGAAACGCTGAGCTGATGATTCCTTATCGCAAAACATGTTTTCATGTACAACTGAAACCAGATATTTACATACACTGTCTTAGGGAAGAATCTTACTTTTTACTATGCGTCTGATATTAAATCAGACACACTTTCTCATTTTCAGTCAGTAAGAATGACCAAAATGAGGTCTATTTGTTAAAAACAGACTTTTGAAAAGTTTACTTTTCAGATATCTTTTTAAGCCATATGGGAAAATCACACAAAACCAGGAAAAACACCCCCAACAGAACTGCAGACCTTGACGTGGAACAGTTTTCAGATGCTTGAAGATGCCACATTTATCTGTTCCAACAATTCTAACTAAATATTAATATTCTGGGATTTTTCAGGCATCGTAATGTTTAAGTAGGAGGTAATTACCCACAGATGTGTTTTGGTGTTGAATGTTTGTTTCAGACCCACAACAAAAGTGAAATGCCTTGTAAATACTTTTGTCAGAAATCCTTACAGGCTTGACTAAAAACATCAGTCAACAAGTAAAGGTACAAAGGGAATTTCAAAATGGACAGTATGCCTACGATTGCTGAAGGCTACCAAAAATATTTGAATCAATTGACAATTTAGAGGCAGTTTTGCTTATTATTGAGGGAATAAATGCCACTTTCTATCGCAGGAGAATGCAAAACATCCCTTAAAAATTCACTCTCTCATTGTTTTAGCATTTAGAAAATAGGAATAATTTGATAAGTGTCATAATTCGGGAACATTTAGTATAAGTTGATGTCGGTGAGAAAAACTTATCTTGATTTTAATAGTACACATAAACGTCTTTAGTATACATAATGTTATCCATTTAAAGTTTACATGTCTTTCCTCATGGCCCATTTTGATTATTTTTTTCCAGATATATTTACCTCAGTCACATGAAGTTACCCACAACTGTATTCTTCTGTTCTATTTGAGCTGCCATCCGTGGTCTAATCAGAAGTGACTGGTTGCCCTCTATGCAGAAAACATCCATCCAGACCTTTTCGATTTCTGCTTGAACACAAAGACAAACAAAAGGCTCCTGGGGGGAAACCCATACCCAATAATGAACTGCTGGGCATAAGCTGTCATTCCTGTAGACATATCTTAATGAAGAAACTTCACCCAAAACTATGATTTCTGAAGAATAGCCTTTGAATACATTTACGCCCCGGTTTGAATTAGAGGCTATGACTGAAACAAAGGTGGACACGGCCACATTGATATGTTTTATGTTGTTTTCTACCATTCTGGCATCATAAGCCCTAGCAACACTTTTAACTGCGTTATCCGCCTGAGGACCGAAGTACATCGGTTATTTGCACTAAAAGTTTTGTTGAGATAAAACCTTAATATGGGCACAGATAGATTTGAGATTTTTGACTTAGTAGAATACTGACTCGCTTCTAAATAATTAAGTTTGACTGCTTACGTAACAAATCAAATAAAAACAAAACAATAATAAAAGCTGTGCAGTAAACAGGAGGGCTCAGTCACAATCTGTGGGCCTTTGGTTTATCTGTTCTGATGAGGCTCATTTGTCAGAATAAAAGCACCTTTGGAAAATAAGAACTTTTAAGCATGTACTAAGCATATTTTTCATGAAACCCACATTTCTGTGTTAATATTTTTTTTTCATTGCTATGTTCTAATATTCCAATTGTGAATGTTTGCAATAAGTGTAAGAAGGAAATTTATTATAATTAACAGGAATAAAGGCTTGAAAACATCAGTCTCTGGGTGACTAGCACATATAGTGTTGTAACCTAATGAATTAGTGAAATAAACGAACATATCCATAAAATTCTAATTAATTGAATGGGCCTATACATATGTTCTGTTTTCTGATTGTTTATTCACCCACAAGATGCCAGGATGTTGATCCCTCTCCCTCAGCTTTTTGCAGTCATGATCCCCATACAATTTCAATGCATTCAGTAATTACACTAGCCTGTATTCAATACCACTACTTTGCATTTGCATTCAAATGGACTGATTGGGTGAAATATTTGGTCAGATATTATATTTCAAGTTACATGAATGCAAATTGTGGGTTGCAATACTACATCTGGTCTTTAACCACCCTCAATGCCCACCGTTCACAAATATTTTTAAGAGGCTGAGAAACAAAAGCACATAGAGTGGTGTAACACTGTGATGAAGGATGGAAAGAAAAGAGTCGGGGAAATTTAGGTTTATTGTAGTTGATTGAGCAATAACATTGCAGTTTGCAACACTTTCCAAATATGTTGCAAACTGAATACCAACCTAGACTTCCGGATAGAAAACAGCGCAGCAGCAGACTTACTGATAAAAAGTTCAGAGGCAAAAACAAAAAATATCTACTTACCTGTAGCTTGAAAAAATGTACAATGGTAGTAAAGGGTGCTGACTACTTTGACCCTTAAGCTTTAATACAATTTAAACAGCCAAAGCACTTAAAGATTTACAAGAAGGACTTTTCATTTTAGAAACCCTCCGTGACACAGTCCCCAAGGTTAGACGTATTCCCAGATTTATGTACGAAACCAGAATGTCATGCGGGTTGTTTTTATAAAGGGCAGAGAAGAATAACAAGGTTTACAAGGAGAATTTGGTCTGACAGCTGGAGCACAGACACAGTATTCAACATTAAACACTACCTAAGAGCAGTGCATTAAGTACGTGGGTTGGTTGTGGTGGTGCGTCTCAGCGCAACTCACCGAGTTTCACTTTCAATCACATATTGGCCTTTTGCTGGAAACTTAAAATCAATGTTAGCCTTCAAACCAAAGTGCATACATTAAATGATTCATGTTGGATCACATAGCTCTGTTAGAGAGAGCTGTGAAAATATGCTTTTAGCTGAGCAAAAAACATATTGGCTTACTGTGCCTGTGGAGACCGTTATTCTGAAATTCACCTGGGGAACCTTTCTTTTATCTGGCAGACAGCTTCATCCAGATAACCATATGGAATAGGCTAATACATACTGATGCATACTCAACATAATCCAATTTCACCAAATAACAGTATGAAGTTCCAACAAATTATGTTTGTGGCCACAGGTGTATATAATTGCAATATTCCTCTGAAACAACTTTGTTAAACTTGGAACTGAAGTCCTTATCTAACTGTTTCAAGTCATTAATTTGATGAGATAACTGCAGAAACTCTTTCCAGACTGGAATGTGAAGAGACAAATAACATGTGAATAATGCCATGAGTTATTATATCATCTCCGTAGTGATCTAATGGCTACCTAGCATTAATAAAGGGAGGGAATTATACTAGAGCAGATGGTGAGGGTACATCACTGGCTCAGGAGCTATTTATTAAATGCATTATCAATTATTTTCAACATGATGGGCTCAGCTGGCCTCCTTCTGGATCTACTGCACCAAAGACTTCTCTAACCTCCAGCGTCATTAGTGAAGTCTGAACACAAACCATCACCGACCTGCTGTCAGGGCATCAAGAAGGCTATGTGTTGCACTTAAGGTTTTAGCATTAAAAAAAAAAAAAAAAAAAAACGCCTTTCCAGAAGCAGTTGCCAGGTGACAGCCAGGCATCCGTGTATTAAAAAGCTGATTTCCTAGCTGTGATATTACAGTGTGGGTCTGAGAGATGTGGCCCATTGCACTGGAAGAAGCTAATGTGCTTTAAAATGCTGTGAGCACACAGTATCATGGACTCTGAAGCACAAGTTAATAGTAGCACATTTCTCAGCTGGCACATATCTAAGTATGACTTCAAAAAGAAAAAATCAAACAAAAGCACCTTTCCACAGCCAGCAGTAGCTCACGTTTTGGTGCTCTCACGTGGTTTGATATCGTGGATTGATGTCGTGGATATCAATCGGGCTGAAGGTCGCAATATTTTCATCTGAGGAGCTTTTTGTTTTTCTTAGCATAGAAATCTATAGTCCTTGATTAACAAACATGGAAATGCCTTAACAAATCAGAAAGATGACTTGATTTTGTTGCTTCCTCAGACAATGTCACTTAAATGTCGCATGTTTTGCTTACAATTATTGTATTATCACGTGATGTCCTGGTGGTGGGATCATACTGGTTTGGGAATGCCTGTTTTCAGCTGCAACAGAGAAAACGTTCAGAAGAAATGGGATGATAGGAGAAGCTACACAAAGAAAATTCTTTGAAAAAAGTTAGAAACATGCAAAGAAATGGTTCAGATCAACTAAGTACTACACCACATGCGCTCTGATACTGGGTCAAGACAATTCAACATGTTAAATATTCCTGGTTTTAGGTTGGAAAACTTCAGTGTAGACTAGATCCCTCTCAACACACCACACATGGCAGGAATATCTCATGAGACTCTCTATAGACATCACAATAAGTGGGGGGTCCTTAAGATTGTCGGAAGGGGAAGATCAGGCCAGAAACCTGCATTATTTTAGAACCAGGCTTAAGCTGATAGAATAGGTTTGATTCTCTTTTGTTTATGTTGCGCCAAAATTTATGGCTTAAGTCTTTCTTTTTTTATTTTCCTATCATTTTGTCCTGATAGTCTTCTGCATACTTAATATAAACAGAAGCATGATGTTCATCCTCCATTACTGTCTCCTGTGAAACACAACATATCCATGTAGCAGAGATCTCACCTTGAGAATTGTTTTTAAATTAAATAATTCAAGGACTGGTCTCAGCCATAAAACCTTCAACATTATTAAGCCTATTTTAGGAGGACTGAAGCCCCCCTTGAGTGTTCCTAAGCACCAATATGACACAAGTAATTACATATGGCGATATGTTTCTTCATTCAAGAAATCATTAGATAAATACATTCCATTAAGAACCAAGATTGAGATTTAAGAAAAGTTATTTATACGTTTAAGTTATTGGGTTTTTTTATTTTATTTTTGTATTAAATTGATTGTCTCTTTCTTTCCACTGCAGCTCTTAATGATCAGGTGGGAATAATGACCCATGCTGTAAGTACCACAAAATTTCTGGTATGTCCTGAATGGTTTGTATGAATAAAATGTACAAGACCTACAGTTAAGGGTGTTGTACCAGTATTTTTCTCAGTTCCTTGTGCAATCAAATTTACATTATTTAAAAAAGAAATGGGGAACGCAGCATTGTGAGTGATGTTGGGAGACTGTATGATCTAGGGTAAGTAAAGGTTTACATGTTGATTGTTTTCTTTTTCTCTGAATCAAATTATATAGCCCAAGTCATACACAATTTGCAAAAAAACACAAATTCAATTTTTTTAAAATCCTTCACTTTCATTCAGCTTTTCTTATGACTGTATTTGTTGTATCTTTTCTATGAACATGTTATTGTTTAAATTCTGTCTCCTAACCTTGCGTGTGACATTCTGGTGGCTTTGGAGATGAAACATAAGAGGATCTTCAAGAAAAACAACATCAAATTAATATTCTGCACCAAAATCATTTAATGAAGGTATTTAACACTTATTTCTGTCCATGCATATGGCTCCCACTGTTCTGGGCACCTAAGCATAATAACATCCTTACATAAAACAATGTATTTTTAACATTTTAGTTCTGAATTCGGCATTGCTTAGTGTTGGTCTGCTACCCAAGTAGCTATTAAAACTAATTTAAGTTTGTGGCTTTACATGAACTAAATTTAAGCCACTTCAATATTTTGTTCAACAGATTCTTTTTGCAAGGATTTGCAGTGAACAAATACTTCTGTTATTATACACTCAAGACTGTAGCGATATTCATGCATTGTGGATGTACTGCTCTGCGATAAAATTTTAAAATGTAGCTATTCTGGATTTTGAAATAAATCAGTACGCTTCTTTCCCAAAACGACAGCGTCAGAGTTTGGGGACTGTTTCGCTTGCAATTATGGGACAAAAACAACAGTTATGGAGCAAAAGGGTGGACTGACAAATGATCAAATAGGGTGATGAATACTGAACATCTCCTCAGTGATTCCTCCTCTATCCCTCACTGTCTTCCCTCTCACTCTCTCTTGTTCCCCTCTCCCAGTCATGGCCTGAACTGGAGTTGAACTGAGTCTCCTGGGCTCTTTAGTTGGACAGATCGTTAGTTGCATGACCCATCAGGAAAGACGAAGAGAAGCTAAGGGTTAGCATGGAGAAAACAACCAATAAAGAGAGCAAAGGCAAGGGGGGGAGGGTGGACGGAGATGCGCCATGCAGTCAGTAGTGCACAGTGTTGGTGGTACTGCATGCCAATTTACCTACCCAGGCACAGAGAAAGCTGTGACCCCCCTAATGCATGCAGACTACAGCATAATAAAATTCTCTCAACTTGCTCTGTGCCTCACCTCATTTCTTTCCTGCCCTGCACTTCTTCCAACTCATAAATAAATAGCTGATTCTTTGGGATCGCCAAAGCCTTTACAGCCTTTGTGCATATACCTGCTTCCACACCCCTTTGTGTAATCATGATCAGATTACACAAATAGCACAATTATTAGGATTCTTAAGCCAGCATGACACTTAGAGATACTGAATTGATAAATTTGCTACACAGGCATCTTGCTATCAATCAGATCTGCCTTTAATTTGTACTTTGGCAGGAATACAGCAAAGTGCCTGGCAAAAAGACTGCAGCATCCACTTAAACTAGAAGGTACCAAACAAGTCCTCAGAGCATAACGGCTTGTGTTGCCTGATGATCTTTTTTTCAGAGATGCTTTTCCAAGCTCCTCAGAGAAACCTGTATGTCCTCACTGCTGCTGTAATGAGTATGAAAAAGCAAATGCCAAATTAAAAAAAGTCTTTGTGTGTCTGTACTTGTTTTGCTGTCCTATTTAGAGCCATTTTTGGCATATTTGGGCCAACTGGGGGAAATACAAACCTGTGTGTGTGTCTGTCGATGGCCCTCTTCAACCAATACTGTTCGAAAATTCTCTCTGCTTACAGGAAGAGAGTTGCTACTTTTGGAGAAAAGTAGCAACTCTCTTCAGACCAACCAAAAATGACCAGTGTCTAAACTTACACAGTTACATAAATGTAACTTTATTTTGTGTTGAGAAAAATCTCAAGTGACTTTTTGTATTAATAAACTTAAAAAAATACTTCAAGTGAAATGCACCGCCCTGCGACAGACTGGTGACCTGTCCAGGGTGTACCCCGCCTCTCACCCGGAACGTAGCTGGAGATGGGCACCAGCAACCCTCCCGACCCCGTTAAGGGACTAAGGGTGAACAGAAAATGGATGGATGGGATGGATGAAATGTACCATTGGATTATCTTATTTTTACTCTGATTGTATCAGCAAGCATTTATGCACCCCAGAATGGCTGAACATTCTTTCCAATGTTTTGAAAGAACTTCAAAACATTGGAAAGGTATGACCAATGTTTTTGTAATAGCAACATTTTGAAATCATTGAATACCTTAAGACTGGAAACAATCTTAACTAATTTCTCTGTTTTGAAAACCATGGCTCCAAATAGACCTTTTTCACGCTTCCGCGTTTTAAAGCGGATGTGGGGTTTGACAACTTCCGGTGGCTATAGCGTTAGCAT
>CAEGAE010057812.1:0-11771 GCA_903067095.1 Girardinus metallicus
TATATATATATATATATACCTATATATATCGGTGACCTGGACATCCGATATATATATAATCGTTATTTTCACTGTGAAGTTTTTACTTTGCCACTTTTCCTGTTTGCAGCATATGCAGTGATTGCGAATGGACAAGTGGAGTGTCCCAAAGGTTTTAAACGAATGAACATCACACACTGTCAAGGTAAGTTGAAAAATCCATTGAAAAAGTTGTTTTGTGAGTAGATAGCCATAGTTCTAATTGCCATGCCATAGAAAGAATAGGAGCTTCTTAAAGAGACAGAGGCCCAATTTCAAGGTACCAAATTACAAACTCAAATTTATTTTAAGATGTTTGATATAAACAGCATTTTTATAACATCTGAAGAACATACGTGATTATGTTATAAAAGGACACTATGTGCCTGGAAAATACATGCCACCGCTTTAGTAGAGTTTTTGCTGCATTCGGTTGATCTGCCGTTTATAAATGTTCCAAGAGAATAAAACCAGCGTGAAAGCCAGCAAGGCAATCCATCTGTATGCGGCAACAAACTTCAAAGATCCCACATGCAGGGTTCTCTCTGAGCATCATGGGGATGGCAAATTATCAGCTGGCTTTATGGTCCGAGAAGCAGTAACCATTCACAGCATCAGCTTTGTGGATAGTCCCATGCTAAAATATTCAGAGCATTGTTCATGGTCTTAGTAAATAAGCAATGTCCGAAAATCAAAGGAAAAACTGCACAGCTTAATCTAAGGGCTAACTCTGACAACTGATGTCGATGCGTAGAATAACAAAAACAGTCTGCTTAGAGCTGTGCCACTGACTTGATTAACAGTGTCATAATCCAAGGGGCAGTGCTTACTGAAGCCTATGGAGCATAATAACATAATGCTTCAGTGGGCAGATTTGGACACCTCTATGACAGATCTCACCATCTGGTTCAGCAAGTTCAACATGCTTCCTCATCTACCCAGATTTAGGGATGTTTTCTTTGATATCCTGAGCACAGACAACACTCCACATAGCAAGGCCTTGCTTGTACAAGTGCAGATTTATTTTCCAGTAGTACGTTGTCCAGCCAACATTTGGTGAAATGTGTTTTTGTATTATTAATACTTTACTTTTATGATTGTTTCAAGCTGTTTCTTTCTCCCGGTCACTTCTGTTCCAAACAACCCATAGCTGACAGTTAGTCATAATATTTACTGAATTGCTTTAAAGTCTCTATCCTGCGTAGCTGTTGTGTTCTAGTTTCTCGTATCACCCCATCAGCCAAAAGGACAAAAAAATGCTTCATTTGAGAGGTTTCCATTGCTCTCAGAATGGCGCCGAGCTTGCCCAAGTGTGGCTTCTATTTTCAGCTGCTTCTTGTGTGTTTTATTGGAACAGGGGAATGCTTGTCTAATATTGAATAATAGGCCTCATCTACTGTTGCTACAGGGGCTTGCAAAAGTATTCATGCCTCTTAAAATGTTTCACTTCGTTTCATGTTGGAACCACAAACTTAAGTGTTTTTTTTAGAACCACCTTTTGCTGAAATCACAGCTGCATATCTTTTGAGTTACATCATCACCAGCTTTGCAAATCTATAGATTTTAACCTAATTTCACTTGCAAAATGATTCAGCAAAAGCAAAACTTCTAAAGTGACAAAAATCTGGAAGAATTGATGGGTATGAATACATTTTTAAACAATCTGTATGTGTGCAAATGCTCCTGTCACTGACATCCTGCCTAGAGTGTGATAAGATATCCTTCGGGGCCTCAGTGAGCATTCTGACTTCAGAGATGATTCCTTATCTTCAGATGCTGCTATGGGGAAACTTGTCCAGCTGAATTGGCCATTTGTAGCTGTGCTTCTTGGATGAAAGGCCCACAGAAATGCAAGTGCAGGCTTTGTTGTGGGTAGTAAACTTGCACTGGTAGAAGGTCGTATTACTCATATGCCACATCAAAGAACAGTTCATAGGAGTCTTACATAATTCTTTTGACGTTCTGGATAATCTAAATAAAAGCTAGCAGCAAATTTAAAACACTCACATTTGACATTCATCATCGTAACTACTGCCTCATGTATCAATATTAATTTGCCTGTTATGTTTCCCAACGATAGCTGTTTGTTAACCACTGTTGACAATCTTTAAATAGATGTCATTTTTGGATCTAGTTGTTTTGTGTGGTTTGAAGCTTTCTCTCTTTTCATCTTTTATTCCTTCACTGATTAATTTCTGCCTTCCACCATCATAGCCATAGACTCCTTCTGTTTTCCTCTTATCCATCTTCCTTCTTCCTTTCCTTTTTTTCCTTCCTTCCTTATATATATTGAAGTCCTATAAAGACTTCTATATATAGAAATTTTTATATTTAACTTGTCCAATATTGGACAATGGATTTTTTTTTAAAACTATCTTGCTGCTGTTCATAAATAATCCTACAAGTGACTGCCTTTCCCAAATGTCAATAGGAGGCAAAATGAAATAAGGTCACAGAAACTGTTTGACACTTGGTGAACATGCCTCTTCACTCGCAATTAGACTGTTAAAACAATCATGTTAAAAGCTACTTACACCAAGCATGAGCTACCAAGCGTGAACTCAAAACACATCTTGAAATTAGTTCTGGCCATGACAGGTTGTCATGAAAGTCAGTTTCAATCCCAGTCTTCCCAGCAGCAGACTGTAACAAGAACTCTAATCTGAGACGCATTAAAGACCTCATGTGACGATGGCTGACCTGAACTCTGAACTCGGATGCTGCTTAAACTTAAAGTTACTGCAGCACCTGCACTCACAACACTGACCAAAGGTATTTGTAGATGAAGTGAGGCCATCTCCCTTCTTTAATTGTCTTTACAGCATGTGCACCATCTGGACTCATCCGAATAGATAGCTTATGCTGACACAGACAGCGGTATGTTTATAAATAGAAGCTGGAGGCTCTGGAAGAATAAGGTCATCCTTTGATTGAAAGCTCGGACCTCTGTGGAGATAAAATAAAAAACCAGCGTAAAAGGAAAGATAGAAAAGAAGAAACCACAAGAAACAAAACGAACTTTGTGGCATTCCTTGGATTTGCTCATTCCTCAGAATTTATCAGCCTCAAATCCCTTATAAGCTCAGATTTTCCAGCAGGAAGCAAAACAACCAAACAAGAGCAGATTAATTAGAATTGGGGAAAATCTGTGGTGGCAGGCTGTCGGGTTGCAGTCATCAGAGCCATGGAAAAGACCTAATGATATAGTCTTTGTTTAACACAGCAAAACAACAAACTTTGCCTGGTCCCAGTGGGACTGCATGACTAAGCACCTCAAATATGCCCCCCATGCTCCTGCCTGGCATATCAACTGGACTGCATGCCTGTGTTTCATTTAGTGACTCAAGAGCAGACCAACTCCTCCTTCAACTTTCACTTGTAAATATAAACTTAAGAAGCTGTTAAAATACTAGGCACTTTATAGGAGAGATCTTAAAATGGCTGGCAAACATTAGATAAAGTTTAGCGCTGATGCAATTTTTTGATGAAATTTCTTATATCTTTATCAAACTGCATTCAAAGGGGAATATTGAACATTATTGTACCTCTGATGGCATCAGAAAACGCTGAGGTAAACTTATCAGAGTTCTTAGAAATATTTCTATTTTTTGCATGGTTTTACTCTTGACTTGACAGTTTTATATTAAAACTTATACTTCAGTTGTGTTCTACAGAGCCTCAGTACATCATCGAAGCCGTATGTGATTTAGGGATAATTTAGCAAGTAAATGCCTATATGTAATTTGTGAATGGATTTATAGCAGAATCCAATAGAAGATTTTATTATCTCCAGGCATAATTTTGTCATTACAGCATATTAGAAAATAATATATCTTGCCAGTACCAACTAAAATCTCAATAAATCCTAATATTGGCAAAACGGTATTTTGCCTCAGAAATCCAATCATACTCTGAAACTCATATACTACTTAGATTCATTACACACATTGTGCTGTATTTATTTTGTGCATTTCTTGATTATGATTTACAATGAAAACCCCAAATTGAATTCTCTGTGGGATGCCTACACAGTAAGCATCGTTTAACTCACTCCTTGGTCCTTTTGCTGAATCGCTACACCTGGAGTGGTAAACTCAGATTTCAGCTCAGGTTGCTTTAACATTGGTCTTCAGCTCAACTTAATATTGGCTCTGATGTTTGTCTTCTTCTTTTACATGACTTTGTAGATTTTGGGTTTTTCATAAAGACCCGTTTGCTGGTCAATTAAGCATGGCGATACCACAGCCATTAAACAGGGTATTGTTACAGGTGCAGGTGCAAGAAAGGTCACTTTACACCACCAAGCTGCAGTACGGTCTCTTTTTTTCCAATTCAGCTAAGACACGTCAAAATTTCTCCAGTCAGAAAACAAGCATTTGGGAAAGTTCAATTCAGCATTGATAAGAATTGAAATGTTCACTTGTCATTTTAAATACTGGATGTATGACAGTGCCACTCTAGTTGCATGTCATATAAGTAGGTGAAGTGACTTATACAGTGTAGCATTTACTAGTGTTATATGGAAACCTATATGAACAAAATTGTGTTGACTGAATTCTGAAAACCATTCATGTCCTTGTGTGGTCTGGGGAACATCATCGTCAAACTCAACAATTAGCTTGAACTCTCACATCATCAGATCCTTATCATATTCTTCCTCATCATCTGATTGCTATTGCTCCAAGGATTCATCTCAACCAGAGCTGCCCAGCTCTGATTCTTGCAGCCTGTTATAGTGTTATCAACCTGGACAGCATTTTTTTTTTATTTTTATAAGATCCAACAAACATTTATTCATTTTTATTATCCTTGTGCAGCTGTTGATAAAAAGAAGTAGACCATAGGTTTGTAATTTAGGGCTCTGTGTTTGAATGACTCCTCAGATATTCTTTACATGCTAGAAGATTTTTTTTTCTTTTTTTGCTTGTCTCCACCTCATCATCACTCCTTTTTGATTATAAACAACTGTATAACCGTAATTCTTCCAAGTTTCATGAGCTCTCAACAGACTCAAGATCTGTTGTGAATATTTAATGCCTTCAACTGAATTCTTTCCTTTTACTTTCATCATCTCTGCTGATCTGCAGGCACAAAAACTTTGTGTACTCCCAGTGAAGTACAGAGCTCTAAATCTGATGTATAAAGTTTATTTAGGAAGTTCAGTTTGAGTTCAGAAATGACTTCATGGTTTTTCCAGAATTAGAACGTGCTCTTTGCTGGATGACTAACAAACTGTGTTTTTCTTTTTGCAGACATCAATGAGTGCCTGTTGCCAGGGATATGTAAGAACGCTGAATGTCTCAACACTAAAGGAAGCTACAGGTGCACTTGTAAGCCAGGCTATATGTTAGATGCTGCCAGAAGCCACTGTGTCTGTAAGCATAGCTTTTTTTTCTTCATTTATTTTTCTGAGTCTAAACGCAAAAAAAATGTTTCCTGATATGAGTTAGTAGAACATAACAGATCTTCTGACGTCTCCTCAGCTGACAAGGCAGTGTCTGACCACAGGGCCTCATGCTATCGGTCAGTGTCATCAGGAACATGCTCTCTGCCTCTTGTCAATCACATCACTAAGCAGATATGCTGCTGCAGCCGTGTGGGCAAAGCCTGGGGAAATGGTTGTGATCGATGTCCTTTGCCAGGTTCAGGTGAATATGTTTTATGAGATTTTCCGCTGTCTGAAAACGTACTTCTCCATTTTTGATTTTATTGTTCTGGCCATGAAACTGTGCAAGGTTGAATGTTTTTTTGCAAATATAAAACTTCACATGTAATATTATGCAATGGTTGGTAGAGCACAAGCTAAGAATATTTACCTCTCAGTCACCATTCTTCTGTCTGCCAGGCATGCAAAGTATTTCAAAATAACTAAACGTGTTTGGAGTGGAAAAGGACCAGAAACATAACAGTTTTCATATTTTGGAGGCTACATAATGGTGGGAGTCTGCCATGTGTTATCGCTCCAGCCCTCAGAGAGAAACCCCGCTAATGTACCAAAAGCAAAGCTACGCAGCAGAAATCCACTGATTTGCCAAGTGAAACATGGCAAGTAGTTGTCATCTGCATCTCCTTCCAGATCTAATCTTCAAAGTCTCAGAGAGAAACTGAAGTGGTTTTATGAAGTGTCTGCTCTGCCAAGTGATTCCTGGGGATTGTCGTAGATGAGATTTTACACACAGACCTCCATGCTGCTAATAGTTGGATTATTTTAGGTGATGTCCTCGTGGCTGGACAAGCTGTTAAAGTCAAGTTCTGAGCAAAGCACTCAACTTAGTAACAGGAGATCTTTCATATTTACTCTACACTTTAAAGCTGATCTTCATCATATATTTCCTAATTTTCCCCCATTTTGACTTTGTCAGTCAGTAGCCCATCATATCCACATTTCCTGCATCTACGTCGACCGCATATCTGTCATTACTCATATCTCTATTCCAGACTCTTCTGGCACAGAGTTGCCGGTTTCAGGTCAGGTAGGGGACACAGAGTTTTTCATTTGTAATGGATTCACCATTGCTGGGTTTTGTTTGACTCAGACACAAAGAGGTGCAATTTGCCTCCTTTTATCTCACTTGCCAATCCCCATTAGCCACTCACTCTTGTGCCTCTAAACCAGCTCAGTTCAAGGGTCAGTCAGTGTTATATGATCTGCTACCTGCTTCACAATCATGACTGTGTGCATCAGACTTAGAGTGCAGATTTTACCCCAACTTTCTAATATAGTTTCAAACCTTTTAGAAGCAACAAACAACTGGGCCTGGGGTGGATTTTCACCTTCCAGTAGGACAGCATAATTTATCGCATCGCCAGAGCCAGACCAAAAGCATATTAATGTGTTAAGTGACCTAATCAAAATCCAGACCTAAATCTGATGGAGAATATGTAACAAGACTTCGCTCCCCTATAAAAATTGGACCTTTTGTGAGAATTTTAAATACACACATCATGGGATTAAATATTATATTCATTTTGAAAATGATTAAGACTACTTTGAAAATCTGGCTCCTTATACAAAAATATGAAGAACATTTGTGCAGTACTGCACTGAAATACAATTTCATCACAAAGAGAGACCATAAAATATACACATAATGTGTAAAAAAGTATTACTGTCTCTGTTTGGTGAATGGCTCTTTCACTCTGAGACTGTCAGCCAGATTCTGAGTTTTATTAGTACTAGCTGTTACTGCGGAGATGATGGTTTTTATCACTCTTTGTTTGCGCTTGTGCTTCCTGTCCTGCAGACCACTTCAAGGAGATCTGCCCAGCTGGTCATGGATACACATACTCACGCTCAGATGTGCAGATTTCTCTCAGGCAGCTGGAAGATGATGAGCTGCAGAGCACAGGAGTGACTCTGGAGGAGCAGGAGCCTGAGTTCCCATCCTCCCAGCCTTCAAGACACAACAACTACCCTCAAATACCTCAAATACCCCAGTACCCCGAGTACCCCGAGACACCACGAGTACCGCAGTACACTTTGACTTTACAATATCCCTCAGAATCAGGACAAGAAACGCCTAAACTGCAAGACGGTAACTATTTGCTTTTTTTATGATTAGCCAAAGATCAACACAATGTTTTTATTTTCCCATGTTAAGTTTTTTTTTTTCAACCCAGAACATTTTTCAAAGTTGTTTTTATTCTTCCCCATCTATTAAGATGAAACCCTTATGGGCTTCACAGCACCTCACAAATATTATGGACCAAACATCTATTTCCTCTGGATTTTCAGTGAATATATCTTCTTGGCTAAATACTAGAGACTTAGTTTTCTTGGCAGCATCAAAATATTTTTATTTATTTCAGCACACAATTCTATAAATATTCAGATATTTGTCTTCTTTACCAAGGATCTTCCCATCCCAAACTGTGTTTGCATTTCTTTAACATCTACTGTCTGAAGTATTGCTCAAATCAGACTTTGTTTTATGACTTGGAACAGAAAATATGCAATCACTGATACCCTTTGAATCTTTCACTTTGTAACCATAAACTCCATTGCATGTTATTGGAGTTTTATGAGCCAGACCAACAAAAGTAGTTTGTAAATGTGACGTAGAAGGAAAATGATACATATTTTCAGGATGTTTCAAATATTTAACTATTATGGAATGCTGCTGTTTTGGTCTGTCACATATAAACAAAACAAAAACAATAAATAAACATAGTTGTAACAAGACAAAATGAAAACATTTACATTTATGCCTGCTTTTATGTTATTAACATGTTTTAAACAGCAATTAGACATTCAGGAAAGTTCCTGTTTAGTCAAGGTTTGAGACTGATAAACCTGTTTTTCTTTCTTTCTCTATTTTTTTCTTTTTTGCAGAGCTGGAAATTCTGATGCCGGTAATTCTTTCCTCTCTTTCAACCCTCTGGCACATAGTTTTGAAATGCTTTTCTGAGGACTATATGCGTATGCTGTGTAAGCTTGTTATGATTATGTAACATATTCGGACCACATTTTGGTAGCTACAGACACACCAACTTAACAGAGACAGGCATAAATTGGAACACACTCAGTTGTCTTCAACTTTTAATATTTGTTTGTTTTCTAGCCGCCTGTTATGACGGACTCGCCAGCAAATTATCCAGGTATTTTTTTGTTTTAATCACTCTAGCGTAATGGTGAAACCAAACCAAGCTGTTGTTTCAGACCTCTCCTGCTTTGATTTAGTATTTGAGTCAGGTGCAGACATGTTATGTGCTTGGTATAAATTTCCCCTGCTCTGCGGTGGCAGTCTCAGTGTTTGCCTCCACGCCAGTGAAAACATTGACATTAGTCTGGAGTTTGCCTAAATAGAATGCGTCATCTTGATTCATTTTAGTTTATTGTTTTTATACATCAAAAATAATAAGTAATTTTTTTACCGTCAAGAAATGAGTAACAACTTGATATTGTAAAAGACAGAAAGCAACACTTTATAATACAGGTACATATCATATACTGTGGTAAACCTTAAGACATGGCTCACGCTGATATATTGCATGAATCAATGCTGGAAGATTATATTGTAAAGTCTTATTACGATTATATCATAAAGTCATATCATATCTAATAAGCATTTTTCTGGGGGTTAATTAGATTGCCTCTCACTCAATAAGTATAATAAGGCTGTCAAAATATTATTTGTACTTTCTGTTTTGACAGGATTTGATGCTAATTTAACTTTACTAATACTTGCATATTTACTCTCCTTTTTGATATGACTTGTTGATAACCAGTCAGTACTAACACTAGCATGTTCACTGTGGAGTTGTTGATAATTCAAGTATGTTAATACTAACATGTCTGCTTTCCTGGATAATTAGACTATGGTTATGTGCTCTGTTTTGATATGACTTGCTAAAGATTTATTTGTGCTGAAACAATCATACCAACTCTGGCTTTTTGTCGTGAAATCGCAACTTACTGCTTTTCATGCATAGTAAGTGAATTACTAGACTTTTACTTGCTTGTTTATTGTATATGTATTGTTGGTAATAAGACAATGCTAACATTAGTGTGTGTCCTGTTTGTTTTCATCTAACTTGTTGATACTTTGACTAATCCTAACATAAGCTTATCAATGCTCTTGTATAATATAACTTAACAGCAGCTTATCTATTCTTCGTTTTGATACGACTTGTTGATAATTAAGCTTTGCTAACACCAGAATGTCAAATGTAAGTTTTGTAAAATGTGAAAATATTGCTTAATTTCTAGTGTTATTTTATAACGTATTTTCATAATTTCTTTTTAAGAATCATTATTATGTTGATAAAATATGGATGATGTAAGGTCACAGAAATCATGTAATGGTGGCTGCAATAAAAGACAAATGTCAGCCTAATTTGATGTCTTATCAGTTATTTCTCCTTCAGTAAAGCTATTACTTTATTAATTTATGTTGCAATGCAAGAATGATCTTGTAGATATTTTCTACATTTATTATACAATGCTGTTCAGTTATAGTTATGTTGTACAGCCTTTTGACTCTCATTATTTTTTGTAGAGAGCTCTCCAGACTCCCCTGATTTCAACATGAGGCCAGATTTAAAGGAAACAAGCCCTGGAGTTTCCGTCACTGGTAAGACATGAAGTAAAAAAAAAATACAGAAAGCAGTAAAAAAAAAAAAGCTCTGTCTTACAACAGTACATACATCTTAAATCTAAATATGCTGATGGGAGGAGGGCTGCAGTGCTACCATTTTAAAAAGGAGCCCAATTCTTCATTTTTTATGTTTTATGTCAACAGCTGGCAGACAGCGGGACATGTTATAAGGCATTTTTGTAAGCTTACCCAAAGTAAAGCTGGAGAGAGCTTTATTTGACCCGTATTTCAGAGCCAAGTTGGCTTTGAGCTGATGTGCTTCACAGAGGGTAGGGGAGCAAGAAACCAAGAGAGATTGTGCCTCTTGGAAGGGTCTGTCATCACAAGCAGACAGAGGCCAAATTTATAAAAAGTGGAGGAAGAGACAAGAAAGCGGGAAGAAGTTTGTTTTGCGGAAGAAAAATTGTGATCGACAGACTGATTACAGGAGTAAGAAGAATTACAGATGTCATGCAGAGATAGTGCTTTTCTCCTCTGCCAGGAATCGAGTCATGTCTTGGTTTTATCTTGCTCGTTTTGGTTGAAAAAAATCAAGAATGAAGCTAACGTCAGGCTCGGTTGTGCATGTTTCTTTGCTCTTAACTCTTTGTAAAAGCTTCATACCACCTGTTAGAACACTACACCGTTGTAAAACCACTCCTCTCATCCATGACTCCATCTATAAACTAGCCAAATAGTTACCCCCAGAGCACAGCATGTGTTTCTGGAATGCATTTTTAATTTTTTTCAGCCCCATTAATGTCGGGTCAGAAATGTTCTTGTCTGTTTTCTGGGTAACGACCATGTACATCTTTTGGTTTTTTCATAGGCATTAACAAGTGTGCTACTTCACCAAATATATGTGGGCATGGAAAATGTGTTCCTGTGCAGAATGGATACACTTGCAACTGTGATCCAGGGTTCAAGCTCAATGTATTACAGAACAGTTGCATTGGTGAGTAACAAAGAGAGACGTATGGCTACATCGCTATATATCCTAATATTTGGATATGTTACTCAGTTATTACAGATTCACAACACAGAATGATGTCCAGTCATAGTCAATAAATTATTTCTGATGAAGCTTGTTGCTCAGATTAAAAGTACCTTTTGAAAATAAAAATCTTTAAGCAGGTATAAAAAGTTCTTTTCATAAAAACCATAGTCCCTCAATATGCAGTTTTCTTTTCAATTCTTTCAAAGCAGCTGTTATCTGTGTTGCTTGCTCACATTTATTCTAGCACTTTTTATCCTTTCACCCAACTTTCTTGGATACAGCAGTCTGAAAAACCAGCTTGTTAAGGAATGATCTTTGTTGTTGCAGCAACAACTTTTAACTGTGAAATCAGCATGATTGTGTTTCCAATAATAAAAAAGCCTTTAAATATTTTTTTTTATTACTCCTCTCTAATAATCTAATTTTCTGAGAAACTGTATTTGAAGTTTCATTTCCCAAAATCATAAAAATTTGCAGAAATAAAAACTTAAGATACATAACTTTTTCTGTCATGAGTCTAAATGATACATGAGCTTAACTTTTTGAATTGAATTACTGAAATAAAGTAACGTTTCCATTCAACTATAAATGGCATTGGGTAGGTGTAGCTCCAAAGTAGCAATACTGGCACGGCTTTCTTCTTACAGGCTCTTTATTAAACGCCGTGAAAACTACAGAAA
>CAEGAE010057836.1:0-14435 GCA_903067095.1 Girardinus metallicus
TAAGTTAATAAAAGAATCTTAAAATCTATTCGATAAAAAACGGGCAACCAGTGTAAAGATGCCAGTATAGGCCTTATATGTTGCTGTGCAAGTAGTTGCTAGGCAACCAGAGAATCAGAGTTGCTAAGAAACCAAAGAGTGAGTGAGTTAGTAGATTCCACCGACCGACTGAAGTCTTTCCTCTGCTTGGATCGCCCAGAATGCTGTGCGGTTCGGAAACGACCGTGGTTGAGTGAAATTATTGAACCTTCTATCAAACATATCATCTATTGATATTGATCACATCTATTGCGATACATATTATTAATTTATTGTCCAACCCTATGTGTGACAGATAATCTGTTAAAAAAAACAATCAAGCTCCTCTGCCTCCTCTCAGAGGTCCTACTGCCATCTGCAGAAATTCACCGCTCCCTGTCAGAAACAACCAATGCATCAACTTATATAGATTTTGCAATTGTAACTTTGCAAAAAGTAATATTGCTATGATGATTGTGCAGCTCTGTGTATATAATGTGCAAAATGTTTCAAACTACACTTTATTTTTTCAAGGTTTAATTATAATGTTCTTATTTATTTGTATTAATTTCTATTAAGTTATTAAGTTTCAAAAACACAAAATCTTACTAAGTATTTTTGGTAGTGTTTAGTGCTAATATCTTGTACACAAGTACATTTTCAGAAAGATATAGAAGCTTGTTTTAAGTCAATATTTTCTTAATATTGATGAAAAAGTTCTAGTTCCAAGGCAGATTACTCAGCTTGTACCAAGACATTTTTCCCTTGTTCCTAGTGAAATAATCTGCCAGTGGAACTAGCACTTTTTATTTTGAAGGAATTCTTTACTCAAAACAAGCTGGCTGAAAAGTTACTTCTAAGTTAGTTTTGCCTTGTTTCCAAGTGTACTAAAATATTAGCAGGGGAAACTAGACCAAAAATACTCAGTAAGATTTTGTTTTTGGAGCGTATAGTTGAATATTGGGTGTACTGTGCCGCGTGTGCTTAGAAAAATGGATAAAGGACAAAGTGTCCAGAATGTTATCATGTCCCTAGAAAACGGAAAAAGATCCAACAAATGTCTGATACTGAATATTTCTCCAAGTGTCAGAAAATGTTCAGGCCACTTTAAAATGAAGGAATATTAAAGTTTGGGAAAATATCTTTTATTTAATGAGTGGCAAAGTCATGTGTTTCGGACGTCGAGGTTGATCTCTTTTGTCTCAAGGTCTGCATGGACTTCTTTCTTCCCATTAACAGAGTTGTGCTGAGCATGCAGGCTCTTTTAAGCTCTGCCCTACTTTAAACTGTTCCAGTTACAGAGTCACATCTGCAAAGCAGAGGTCACACGGCTACTTTTCCCTCAGTGTCGCTCTGCTGGCTGAATACAGATTCACAGAGTTTGGGACGTCATTGGAGAAGCGAAGGACTTTCTCTGCACTATAATCACAGAATGGCGTTATACAGATGAAAAGGTCCTTTTATGTAAATGTTTTCATCATTTCTATTTATTGCAAGTAAATCCGCAAAGACTACATAATATTAGGAAGTCCAGTTTTATGGACTATTGTGATTACTTTTAACTCATTACAAGAGAAATAATCACAAATATTCTTAAAATTAATTCAACAAACAAATGAGTTAATAATTGAAGTTTAGAAGAGGGGTTACTAAACACTTCCGTGCCGCAGCGTTAGCCTGTTTGCAAACCAGGAGATAATTCTTCAAAATATGTAAAGAAACATAAACTTTTAAGATGCTTTTCTCACTTTTATTCTCTATTCTTAATAATTGTCACCTTCGTTTACATAAATGCTGTTGCGATTGCAAATTTTGCTGGACAATAAATTATCCCAGAAGGTTTTGCAATAAACAATAAATTTGTTTTGAGATCATTTTCAAGTAATATAATGGTAATAATAATAATGCAAGCACATATTCTTAAAGATCAATAAACTCTAAATACTATCGATCATTTAGCACTAAAATTGGAAGACATTTTAAATGTCCACAAATCAAAAACAACTAATAAAATAAATTATGAAGTCTCTGTTAACAAAATTTTCCTTCAAAAGGGATATTTGAGCCCAAAGCACCAGACTACAGACTTTTATCATGCAGATTTTGGTAGAAAGAGAGAAAAGAAAAGAATGATAAAATATGCAAATTGAAATTGTTGATCTTGTTTTTATTTATCACGTGATGAATTGATTTATTGTTTATTGACAACCTCATACCTTCTGATTTTAGTTAGCCGTGCTACACTTGCTTGGGAAGCAAAACAGCTTGATAAATTTGACTGGAATCAGAAAGCCGAGGATGGCAAATAGCATTTCAATAAATTACTTTAATTTATATTTTATAATAATGATTGAAAAATAGATTAGATTTTTTTTTGTTAAAATATTGATTCCTTTGTGATTAAAAATGTATTGGATACATTTTTTCCCATCTTCCTTGAAGTTTTCTGAGGCGCCCTCTGGTGGCCCCCCAGGGGTCCGCGGCCGCCACTTTGAAAAACACTGGCTTAGAAGATTGCAACAGAGAAAACTTTAAGGATGCAAACTCGGTTCTGAAGAACGTAATCCACGAATTGAGCACTGACCTTGCAGAGTGTCCTGTGAAATATATTTCGCTAACTTTAGAGCATTATCATCAACTCTCGTCAACTCGGACCGTCCAGAATGAGCAGATTGTGTGCCGTCTTTGAAATTAGATAGCGACAGTTGCTATTGGTCGTCCACAGAGACGCCTCAGGCCCGGCGTCAGCCTCCATCAGTGGGGAGCATCATTAACCGGCTCTCTGAGGAGCTGCTTCCCTCCCAGCATCCGCTCCGCTTCACCCTCAGCGCTTTGTGGCCTTCGCTGATAAGGCCGGGCTAATATCTGTTCAGTCGCTGACTGCAAAGGAATGATAAGCACAGGCTGAGCCGCCGTCCGCTTCCTCACAACAACAGGAACAGGGAAGCAGCTTAAAAATCCACTTAAACTCAAACCTTTTAGGATCTAATTAATCACGTCCGTCCTGTTAAAGTTAGCGCAGTAATAAAGTTTACTGTAAATGCATCTGTTCCAGAAAGTAATTTGGTCATTTCGACATCGTCAGCTGTTGTTTTAAATGTTCACTAAAATACATTCAGGTTACTTAGATTGTAAATTCAATGTTCAAAACTATTCATGTGCAAAAACACAAAATGTTACCAAATAATTTTTGTCTAGTTTCAATTGCAAATATCTTAGTTCACTTTAAATAAGACAAAACTAACTCAAAAGTAACTTTTCAGCAAGATATAGGAACTTCTTTTAATTACATTATTCTTTGACGTTAATAAAAGAAAAAGTCCTTGTTCCACTGGTAGATTATTTCACTTATAACAAAACAATTCTCCCATGTTATAAATGAAATAATCTGCCAACGGAACAAGGCCTGTCACAATCAGCAATAAATCATTTAATGGCATGATAAATTAAAATGAGATCGATCATTTCTGTTTACTTTATTCATAGTTTTTCTCTTTTCTCTACCAAAAAAACTGGATGTTTTGCTCTCAACTAGCGCCTTGTTTTAAGTTCAGTTTTGTTCCTGAGAGTTCAGAATTCAATCTGTTTGTTGTTTTTGTCGGTTTGTTTATTTATTTTGGATATGTAAAATGTCTTCCAGTGTTAAATGTTTGTCAGAAATTAAAGTTTATTGATCTTTGAGAATGTGTTCTCGTATTATTATGCCATTAGCATTGTTGAAAACTGTTTTAAAACAACAATATTATCAATTATCACAATAACGTCTGGGACAATTTATCATCAAAATTTGGTAATGTGATATTCATTCACACATTTCATTAGCTAATGAAACTGATTCTATCTTTGGGATTTTTAACAATATTATTATCATATTTTCATAACTCTGCAGCTCTGCTATTTAGATAATGAGGCATCTCACACTGCAGTGATTTCTGCTGCCAGTGTTTCTATATGATGGCAATAAGAATACCGACCAAAGGTCATCCACATATCTGCAGATGCAGGTCAACATATCTCATTTGCTATCTTGAACTGCAAAATATCAGGAAAATATGTAATCTCTGCTGCTAAAATTGTCCAGCTACATTTCTGTTACCTACTCTCTATTGAAAACAACCTTTGACATCATCTACCATGTGTGCATTCATATGTTGAAAAGAGTTATTATTGTCCTTTTAAACAGCTAACTGAGGGTTGGACCAGCTGATGGTTGAAGTGACCTGAAGATCCAACGGCGGAGGAAGAGTGCGAAATCAACTGTTTACGGTACTTTGCTGAAACCCAACACATAAAACCCAACAAGTGCCCCTCAGGGTCTTTTTTTTTTTTTTTTTTTTTTTTTTACCACATTTGCACAGTAAATATGTTTTTCTTTCAGTATTTAAATGCAGCACAAGTGTGCAGCCTTTCATGATGATTGCAGTGCCTGTGCAGCCTAACAGGTGGGTTGCTTACTGAATGAAACCCATGGAGAGAAGTCTGGCTTTACATGCAGCCCAGGAACCTGTGCACTGATTTGACATATTGAATTTACCTTGAAGGTCTGTCAACTGCAGAGTTTGTGCAAACCAAGCATATTCTGTGGTTTACCATTTTCACTATTCAGTCCTTAAGATGTCTTAAATTTATTTTTAAAAACTAAGTTGGCCTTTAATATGTTAAATATGTTAACCACAAGCCTTAAACTTAGTCTTGATAACTATTTAATCTTAAATATTCTATTTTAAATTTTTCACACTTGTGCATCTTCACTGAGGTTGAGGCTACTGCTAACTAGCTTCTGCTAACTAGCTGCCATTATATTATAGCTAGCTAGCTAGCTTTTTTGCATGTGTCATGGGTAAGTGCAAATGTGCTCTCCTGTTGCCTGGATGAAGTCTGTACATTTTTGTGGAGATTTATTGTTAAATCTATTCATAATAGTCCTGTAAAGGTTTTAAAAAGTATTAAAGTTGAGTTGGTAAAATGTGCAGAAACTCCTTCTGTTTACATTTATGAAAAAACCTGAAAATCATTCGTCATTTTGACAGATTAAAACAAAACATTAACTTTTAAATGACAGGATTCACAACAACACTGGTGCATAACATACTGCCTGTTTGCTGGTCTTAGCAAACAGGCTAAAACCTTTCAGTAAGGTTTGGTCTGGACTTTGACTAGACCGTGTAACACCTTCTTTACTTTTCCAGCCAGTTTGTTGTAGATTTTCCATTTGTTGCTGAGTTTGGGATCATTAACTTGTTAAAGTTAATGATCTAACTAACACCCCGTTAAAGCATCTCTCCGCCCCAGACACATGTGGGACAATTCCACCAAAGTGGGCGGAGCCACGAAACTCTGGTGGGCGTGGCCACGTGTGGGGATGAGTGGGTGGGCTTTAGTGAGGCTGTGGGCAGGATGAAGGACGCCCTGTTGCCAACTTATCGACTTTTTCTCTATATTTAGCAACTCTTCAGGCCTGTTGAGCGATTTTTGCCTCTCAAAAAGTGACTAGCGACGATTTTGTGGCTTTTTAAAATTTTATTGGAGACTTTCATGCTGTGCCTCTCAGTTTGCACGTAAATCACAGGTTCAATACTGAGAAACAAATTTTTCCAACGTTCGCTATTCAAACTCCTGACTCACCACTGTTGGTGTGTTTCTGAGTGAGATGATTTTACTCTGGAATGTGGCTGAACTAAAGCATCCAATAGGAAAATTCAGCTGCATTCAACCCAAAGAGGGCAGCACTGAAACAGTTTTAGGAAAAACATAGCAGAATTAAACAAATTTATGTGAAAATGTCAAAAATTTGACCAGAAACATAAAGGCAACACTCGTAAGAACTCATTTAGACAGTTTATCTGCAAAGAAATTCATTTGGGGTTTAGTCACTCTTTAATGACCAAATTTAAGTAAAGTTTCAGCTGTAGGACAGTCAGCATCAGCGTTAACTCAACAAAACTTTGGTGAACAACAGCAACTTGCAGAGGTCCAGTGCTGAAGAACAAGAGGTGCATGGCTACAATCTTTTCCCAAATGTCATAAGCTTTATTATTTAACATGCTGGCTGAAGCCTTTTAGACGCTGAGATGTCTCTCTTCGTTTCCTGTAATTGCTCAGAGTGCTGCGTGGTTTCACTTTGTGATGAATTTCTGGGAATTCCATTGCTGGGAAGTTAAACCTTCTCGCTGTAAAACGATTCTTCAAACTTCAGACTGTTAGGAAATTATCTTATAACTCTTCTAAAAATTCACGGGCATCAACCTTTGCGTCTCCAAGTTCACTTCTGATGTCTTCCTGCCTTGACGTTGCGTTAGCCATACATTGAACTGCCAAACCTCCCGCATTTTACAGAGGCAAACCACTGCAGATCTGAGTATCGGGGTTCTCCGTTAGCAATTGTTTCCACAAGGCTTTGAGCTTTAACGATTACTGCAAACTGTGTTGGGATCTCTTTATAGATTGGCCTGAGTGGCAGCAGCTCCAGGTTGTTAGCAATCTGTGTCTGTGTCCTGCTGGTTGGCAGATTGGACACAATCCGTCTTTCAGAAGAAAAAACTGCGAAACGTCGGGATAAAACTTCTCAAAAACATTATGAGTTTCCGCTCTGTGTTTAATTCCCGACAAGGGCTAACGCTTGTCTGTCAGAATGAGCTGAAAACTCATCAAAAATTAATTTCCCCCTTTCCAGCTGGATTTATCTCCCTGTTATCTGTTGTTTTCTGACAGAGAACGCATAAATATGCTGTGCTCCGAGTTGATGCTTTAAAAGAATCACAAGGTTGCTTTTGTTTTTTGGGGTTTTTTTTTTTGGAAATAGCGGTTAGAAGTTTATAAAAGTCTGTTACAACATAAAAAAAAAAAAAATCAGTTTCAGGAGGATTTTATTGAGTTAAATGTGCGTACTTCAGAGCTGTTAAAGTTGACATGCTTTGGAATAAGAAATACTGGGAAGAGTCAAACTTCTGGTTTTTATTTCTATATTGATTCTTAATTTCATTCATCATCATATACTTTAAGATTGTTAACCTCCAAAAGAAACTACCTGCAGTCTTAAATTAAATTACATGCAGGTTAATTTCAAAAGTTATTTCAGTAATTTAGTACAAAAGGTGAAACTAATATGTAATGTGTTTTCATGAGTTTCTTGCACTTGTAACCCATGACTCAATTGACAGCAGAATTAGATGGAGTTGAAGGATTTACTCTGCAAAATTAAAATGTTTAGAGTTAATTGATATTTTAAAGATGCAGCTTAATTCTCTAAGCAGGATTGGTGGTTTTAATGCTAAACAAGCTAAAAAGTGTGTAATTATCTCTCCTTTAACAGGATTATTTCATAAGAAACCCAGCACCACATTTCACTGCACATTGTTCCTCTGTTATTGAGTCAGTTTTCTCTTCAGACAAAGCCCATAATTGCTAAACAATCCGGCTTTACCAGAGCAAAAACAAGGAGGTTTATGTCTCCTAACCATTTGACTCCCTTGTTTGGTATTTCTCTCTGCTCGGAGCAAAGGTCCCGGCTTTCTTTTTGGCATTTTGGTTTGTTGACTGACAGCAGAATGGCAATGTTGCAAAGTTAATGAGATTTATCCTCAAAGGCCAGGCTGCTGATCCACAGCGATGCTGTGACATTTCTCCCACTGTAGATTGATCGATAAGTGGTCACACCGTCCTCACAGGACAAACACTGAAAACAAAACTCAAACTCCAGAAGCTTTTATTGCTGTGAAAGAAAACAAAAAGCGAAAATAGAAATGGAGAATACCCGAGCAGGTTATTTTGTTCTTATGCCTCCAGACACATGTAGATTTTTATAACTTCCTGGAGGCGTTAGAGTGTCTTCCTTTTCAAATTATTATCCCGTCAAAGAGGAAAAGTAGACCTGTGATCTTATTCCGCAGTGGTGGGAGAGTTTTGCTTAATTTGATAACGTTGAGCTTCCTCAGTCATTTCAAAACAAAGTTTTCTGTTTTGAAAACAGAAAACTTTGGGATGGGATGGGATGGACAATACGATACGATGTTATATCACAATAACTTTTTTCTATGATTTGATATCAATATATATCATGATTAGGCCAATTGGGCCGGTATAAGAAATTTAGGTAAAAATATCGCAATACAATGATTACAGTTGTAAAATGTGTTATTGATGTGAATGCATATGCAAACCTTTCGCAATTACAAATTTTGCTGGTCGATAAATTGTCCCAGAAGTTATTTTGATAAATTATAATATTGTTGTTTGGAAACCATTTCATAATGCAAAAACCCATTCTCAAAGGTTAATAAACTTTAAATTCTAATGAACATTGAACTCTGGAGCTGGAAGACATTTTAAATATCCAAAATAAACAAACAAAACGACAGAAACAACAAATAGAATGAATTAGTCTAAAGAAAAGTCATTCTTCAAAAAAAAAGGGGAAAGTTGAGACCAAAACGCAAGATGGAAGATTTTTATCATCCGGTTTTAGTAGAAAAAGAGAAAAACAATAAGTCATGCAAATGAAAATTATTGAGCTTAATTTGTCATGTGATTAATTGATTTATTGTTTATTGCAACAGGTTGATCGTCACTTGTTAACCTTTTCTTGCCAGAGCCTCCGCACGACTTTTCCATACCTTGAAACCGGTATAAATATATATTATAATCTTCGAGAAAGATTACAGCACTGAGGATTCAAGAGCTAACAATAGAAACCATATTATCAATGTCTGCTGGCCGAGGTAGTGATACAGATCAGTGCTGAAAAATATATTCAGCTGTGTGTGTTTGTGTGTTAGGCATTAATCCAGACAGTTTCTCCAGCATGCCTAAGGCTGCAGTTGTCTCCATCAAGGACAAATCGAGGCAAATAATAGCGGATTAGCATAAACCGTCAGGAATCAGCTCTGCCGTTTGTCTCCACATTTTGCAAAAGGAGAAATATGCATTTAATGAAAGAAATCACTGCTGCAAATGCTTATGAACGCCATTCAACCCTGAATAGGTATTATGTTCTGTGTTTTTTTTCTTTGCTTATAAGAAACTGGCAGTACCTGAACCTTGATTTTTAAAACCTATGACTAAATCATGCAGCATCTGCTAACACAGCATGCTGGATTAGATCACTGAGCTTCCTGCTCCGCTGGGAGAGCGTCGAACGCTGTGATTTTACATGCTCCGTTAAGTTTGTCCACCCTGTCAGCTTTAAGCCTCGCTGCCTTGCCTGATTACCTCCAACAAGTTCCACTTCTTCGGTCATTTGGTGTTTGGTAGAAAAACATCTCACGCTTTGATTTTCTCTCTCATTTACATAAATGCTTCCTATTTAATCCCGTTAGCGTTCTGTTTGAAGTTCTACTTTGATTAAAATGCACTTTTTTAAGTACACTCCAAAGTCCGACGTAGAAAATCCGAGGAAATATAGATGGATCACATCTGTTTGCAGAGACAGAAAATGTTTCTGTTGTTGTCATTTAAAAGAAAATGACATTGTTCTCTGTCAGTAATCTGTGTTTGACTGAATCCTGCTAGACAAGCAACATAACACTCCTGAAAATCACCAGAGTGTGAATTCAAGCAAGGGAATCCTTTGACTGCATGTTAACAGGTTTAGCCGAAGAGACGGGGGGGAGAGAGAGAAGCTTTCACTCTGAGTTATGTTAATTTGCAGAAGCTGTTTCCAGTAATCTTCTCCATTGTAGTTTGTGGTGTAATTGCTCTGCTGCTTGCTGCTGATAAACGTGGGGAAGAGTCCAGTCTCCTCTGGATTCTATCAGGAAACCGTCAGGCTGAAAATGCTGGCTGAACCCGGCAGCCAGGAGGATGCTTTAGCATCTGCACTCTGTCGCCTTTGTCTCTGCAGCAACGAGATGACGCAGTGTGTAAGAAGAAGACGGAGGCACGGTGTACATTTAGGACATCCTTAAACACTAGAACGAATGGCCTCAGATGTCAGATGACAAACAAAAAGCCATCAGACCTCTGATGAAAAAAATCTCAGAAAGAAAGGCATCAGACAAGAGGATCTCAGTAAAAACAGTTTCAGACAAAAAAGTCTCAGGAAGAAAGGCATCAGATTAAAAGCTTTCACCAAAAACAGCTTCTGACGAAAAGGTCTCGGCAAAAATGGCTTCAGAAAAAACAACTTCTAAGGAAAAACGGCTTTGGATGAAAAGGTATCAGATTAAAAGCTTTCAGCAAAAACAATTTCATACGAAAAGGTCTCAAAAAGAAAGGCGTCAGAAAAAACGTCTTAAGAAAGAACAACTTCAGTAAAAATGGCTTTGAGTGAAAAGATCTCGGCCAAAATGACTTCTGACAAAAATGTCTAGTCATTTTTTCCTTTTCCATTTTGTTATATCTATTATTACTTCTGGAAGAATCCAAGGTGGTAAAAATGGTATAGGTATTTCTTGGCTTTCTTTCTGAGACTTTTCATTCTGACGTTGTTTAGTCTGAGGTCTGATGGCTTTTTATCTTTGGTCTGACATCTGAATCCATTTGTATGAAGATAAGGATCTAAAATATACACCGTACAGAAGAAGCAGACTGAAATAGACATCCACACCTTATTTGTACAAATACTTCCTTGCAGCTTGCTGTGCGCTCTTATCTGCAGCAGCTAGCGGTACCAACAGTGAGATCATCCTAGTGGAAAAAGTAAAACCCACTAACTGATGTAGATCTGCTCCTCTGCTAGTTCAGATTGGTGAAATTCTCTTTGGTCACTTTCAAAAATTTGCTCTAAGGCTCAGTCTTGCTGCCTTAGATGCATTTTTGGTGCTCAATTTTGATTCACTAGCAAGGACCACGCCACAAACATATACGATTTATTGATGAATGGATGAGGGATGAAGGAAAGGAGAGATGAAGGAAAGGAGGGATGAAGGAAAGGAGGGATGAAGGGTTGAATGATCTTGATTTGGTCATCTGGGGAGAATGGTGGAGGGATTGGAATGTGAAGACTGAGTGGGGGTGTAGTCTTCGGGAAATGGTTCCTCTCATATATTCCCGAGCCAGCATAGGGTCCGCCAGATAAAACCTGCAGCAAAACAAAAGCAAAGCTTGGTTATGAATGAAGAAGGATTAAATGAAAGAGATAAAAGGTAAGGGAGGATGGGTTTGACAAAACACAACAGACTGAGTTGAGTGTATGAGCAGAGTATAAATAGGCCGCCTGGAAAATTAGAGGTGTGGTTTGGGCGTGGCCCAACTCCCGAACCTAAGTTAACACATTAACTCCATTTATTCAGCACCACCCACTGTCTTATGTTTTCTGCCAAACTTTGCACATATGAGTAATTCGTGTGATGATAAGAATTTGTATCCTTTTTGTCCATTGAACCCTTGTTTTTTTCTGCATTCTAAGTCACATCAATAACTAAAGGCCAAAAGAACGTAACAAAATCATAAAACTTTGCTACCCTTTTATTCCTGTGTCTGGCCTGTACCACCACAGTAGATGCTATTGAAGCCTCACCAATATGATATTAGTCTGACTTTTCATATGATTGTCGACATGGTGGGAGCATCAAAACAAAGTCCCGGCCCGGCCTGCTTGGATTCTCAGGGATTCTCGGCAGCTTTGAGCAGCAGCGGCGGCGGAAGCTTTAGTTGTCCTCGTCATTGTTGCCCATCCTTCTTAAACTCACTACCCCTAAAAAAAATACAAGCAATATTTTTAAGAATCTGGCAATAAGAGATTTTTGTGTACAACAAAAAAAAGTGGATGTATGACAAAAAATTAACATTCCTAATAGTGGAAGGATGGAGGTTCACTTTGCAGGATAACAATCCCAAACATACAGACACAATGGAATTATTTGGTTCTTGAATCAGAATAGAGGGCTTGTGACATAACAATCCCCAAAAATTACATGAAAGTTTCGTGTTGTAAGAAAAACAAATTCAAGAGGCATGAATATCTTTTAATGCACCACATATTGATGTTTACAACTACTAAAATTACAGTGGATGTAATGAGAGTTATGAGCTATATAGTGGTTTTGATTGGAGCTAATTAAGTATTTGGTGTAGGGAATTAGTTAAACAGACCCTCCCCTTTTTTGGAAATTCGCGGGGCAACCGCTTACTTTAATGAAAGTAACGTTTCCTGTTGAATTTGTCAACCTGCACTTAATTCAAACGTAGGCTTTTCATCGTTTTCAAGTCTCACATTTAAAACTTAGCTGCATTTCGAGCCTGAAATAAACTTTCTTCTGATAAGTTCAAGGACACTTCTTTACTTCTAATTCATTTCAGTTCTTAAGCAACCAAACAGCCGCACAGTTTTACAAAAACTAAAAATCAGTCTTGCCTTTGCTTTGTGACATTCTGGAGAGAAACTTGGCTTATGCTTCTCACTCTTATCCTTCACAGCTAGGGGTGCGACGGAGGAGGGGGCACAGACAAGCCTTTAAGGCAGATCTCTCTGCTGCATTCTTCTAGAAAGGTCACTTGTGCTCTCAGATAAATAAAACAACACCTGGCTCTTACAGAAGCTGCCGGCTCCACGCCAATTCCTGCTGAGAGACAGGGGTCCCAGGTGCCAAATGCAGCAACCATTTTGAGCTGCCTGAGGCTGAACATTACACCTTTTATCCTCAGGACAGGCACGCCACATACACACCTGACAACAGCTTCTCATCATCTTTCTACTGTAAGTAAAAACATACAGCAAACAGCACATCCACAGAATATATCATGTCACTCTTTCTGAGTGAATATCCTCTTAAATATGCACTTAGATCTTCCTGTCCAGCATTGATGATCTGAGAGATCATCAATGCTGGACAGGAACGTAACTTTCTTTTTTGCACTCACAAAGTACTAATAACGTTTATGTGAAAATATCATTGTGTTGGGCAGCTATTGAAAAAGCTCATGAAAAGAGTATTTAAGCTTTGCTCATATGGAATTAATCCTTCTAACTGTGCAACATCTGGAATAATGTGTATTTGCATAGGATAGTTTTAATAAATCTGCAGAAAGGAAATAGGGCTGCAATGTTCTGAATTAATTTTCCATGTTTCGTTATGTTAGATCTAGCAGAATTTTGTAGATATTTCTTAACATAGGATTTTGGAACACAGTTTTTAGAGTTCTGATTTTACCATCCTTTTGGTTTATGTGAAAAGGTATTTTTAAAACATTCCAGAAAAAAAAGCCAAGAAGTAAAGCAAAAAACCAGAGGTGTTGATAGAAACAGTCAGAAAAGTGAATTTCAATTCAGCTGCTCTGTCAACTCCGTCACCGGAGCCGCCATGCATGTGGACACTTCAGTCCCGCGTGCGCAGTCATTATTCTGGACCAAGTGAAAGCATTGAGGTAAAGGGGAAAAAAAAAAAATCAACAGTGCACAAGGCAACAAATGGATAACAAGAAACAAAAAAACATGGAAAGGGTGACCCTGCAGAATCAATCACACAAGACATCTTGCGCTCCAGTGTGTCTGTGCACAGAAAGAATCTATGCCGGGAGATTGTGCATGTTACTTATTAAACCACAAATAATAATTTGCATGTAAATAAACTAATGTAAATAAGTTCAGCATTAATTTGAAGAAGAAGGGTATTAAATGCTGTGGGGACTTGTATTGAATTTGAAGATCATTAAGTATTCAACAGAAATAGATCTTTTCTTTTTTTGCCTTCATAATCTGCATAAAACTGAAACCTGTAAAATAATTTGTATTAACAATTTTCATCCCTGTTTAATTAAGATAACCATAATACAGACTCAGATTCAGTTCATAGCAATACTGTTCATTGATTTTTTATTTATTTAGTTTTTTGTGTGATGCAGAGAAAATTATTTTTGATCGTCTTTTATTCATTTTAAGGAACATTCCGTTTTTGATAAGGGAAATGATATGGTCAAATAATATTGGAATACCATCTAAGAATTATACTTCAAGCATCAAGACCTGCAACTTCCAGAAAAACAAAACATTTCAAAATATAACAAAGTATTGACATATATCAGTAGGACTGGACTGTACCCCTCTTTCATAAACATAAACTAACATTACTGACTGTAAAGTTAACAATCAAAGCATTATTCTTAGTCAATGGAGTGGTGTCCTTGCAGCGAAACAATACAGTTATCTCTAATTGTGATGTCAGATATTGGTAAAGGGTGAACTGACTGAGTGAGGGTGTGTGGAACGTGGTTGCCTTAGAGACAACGGCGAGATTGAACATTTGTTGACAGGGCTTGGCTCAGAGCGCACCCTTCATAAAATAGGTAGCTACACTATAACCTTCTCTTGCTACTGCTCATCTCTGGTACAGCAGGATAGATTATTTACTGCTGTAATTACAGTGGGGAAAAAAGTATTTAGTCAGTCACCAGTTGTGCAAGTTATCCCACTTAAAAAGATGAGAGGCTTGTAATTGACATCATAGGTAGACCTCAACTATGAGAGACAAAATGAGAAAAAA
>CAEGAE010057841.1:0-10069 GCA_903067095.1 Girardinus metallicus
TGTGAGTGTGTGAGTGCATGGTTGTTTGTCCTGTGTGTCTCTGTGTTGCCCTGCGACAGACTGGTGACCTGTCCAGGTGTGCCCCGCCTCTCACCCGGAACGTAGCAGGAGAGGCACCAGCAACCCTCCCATTAAGGGACAAGGGTGAACAGAAAATGGATGGATGGATTAACGTGAATAGTTTGACATACTTTATCAACATAGCTAAGACTTGTATGACTTTATCCAAATTGAAATGAATCTTTTTTAGCTATCATATTCATATAAAGCAATATTTATTCTGCCATAGAATGATTTGGATACATGCAGCACTGTTTGCATTTATCCATTTATCATTTTATGGTTGTTTTTGGTACATTTGCCTATAGTGTGTTCCTCATTTGTTGTTTTTCTTGTAAAGTGCTAAAGTGTTTGACATATTCATACATTCACAGTAGAATGAAACAGATAATTTCAATACTTTATATTTGAAAACTTTTTTTTGCGACAGACACAGTGAACATTCACATATTTCCAATGGCAACTTTTTAGCATTTGATGATTTTTGTCATTAATTGTACTATGTAACATTCAGTTTTTCTTAATGGCAGTTCTTCCTACGATGATTCTGCTAATTAAAGACACGCTTACACATTCAGCCGTTACTCCAGAAGGACCATCTCTGATTATGAGTGGATGTGACTTTATAAACAAAACATGTCACAAGACATTTATAAGGAACACAGTCAGTTTTCTTCCCCTCTAACCTGAGAATAAGAACCAAATATCTTTTTTTTCCATCCCCACAAAAAATTGCATGTATTTCAAAATTGAATGACGTTTCCCTGTAATGACTTTCAAAACCAATTCCTGTGCAATTTGTGACTGATGTTGAGATAACAGAACACCTTTTTCAATTGCAGAATTGATATTTAATATTACAAATATCTTTCTAATATTTTTAGAAAGATTCTTGTACAAGAAATGCACTCCACTTTTAAGTTTTGATGTAATAAAATTTGGTCTAATGGGATGAACTTATTATATGAACACTGTCCCTTTTTTTGTACAAATTTTAAGTGAAATAATTTTATTTAAGGAAGTACTTAAACTTCGCAACAATACAAAAGCCCAATTGAAATTCCTCTTGCATTTGTAAAATTTTCTTTTACTTTCCTCACTATTTTTTTAAGTATTCTTTTTTCTGCTCAGTTTATCAAACTTTGTTACTGATGTGTGCCTTGTCATACTATTTTCTTTACATTTTTAATAAAAAAAAAAAAAACATTGCCTTGTTTCTGCCTTTATTTTTTAAAATCACATGCAGCCATGAATTGTGGATAATATACCCTCCACCTAACTCCACCTAAATATGTTCTTAGACAAATTGCTGATCTAGCGCCCGAAGGTTGCAGGACAAAGGACAGATGCTGAGAACTGGGACACACTATGCACTAGTGATGGGAATTTCGGCTCGTTTCAGAGAGTCGGTTTTTGTGGCGCTGGTTCTTTTGGCTCCAAAACAGCTCTAATATCATAATCACCTGCAGACCCATGTATTGATTTATTTTGGCAAATAGAAATGTTTTATCTAATAAATCTTTTTCTTCCCTATATGAGAAGTCTTATTCTTCCTTAATTTAATGTATTTGTTCTGTTAAGAAAACAGACAATCTTACTTTTGTATATTATATTAATCAAACCTTATATTTTGACAAAAACAAATGAACTAAAGTAACTTTTGTTCATGCCACTTTTTGAAATGCAACAACATTTAAACAGTCTTTGTTCAATTATGTTTGTTTTTTTTTACAGTGAAAAGTTCTAGGTATAAGGATAGTTTTACAAGGTCCTGTAAAGCTGATTGAACTGACAGTCACTGCTTGAGGTCAACATGAGCCAACAGACGGGTCCTTTTCTTCCTGCTGTGTTAGGGAATACTTCACCGTAGTTATGTCTTCATCTTCTAATGGCTTTTATCCTTTTTTTTTTCCAAAGGTATCAGATCCACACAGGTCTACAACATTCTATCATTCGAGCCACCCAGCCCAACTGCCTGCCCTTGGAGAATATCACTCTCCCCCAAAAGCTCAAAGAAGCAGGCTACTCCACCCACATGGTGGGGAAGTGGCACCTGGGCTTTTACAAACGTGGCTGCCTTCCTACCCAACGAGGTTTCGACACTTTCTTCGGATCCCTGCTCGGAAGCGGCGATTACTACAGTCACTACAAATGCGAAGGCCCCGGCATGTGCGGCTATGATCTGTACGAAGGGGAAGAGGCTGCTTGGGAACAAGACCGTGGTTTGTACTCTACCGTGATGTTCACTCGAAAGGCTGTCAGCATCTTGGCCAATCATGATCCACACAAGCAACCCTTATTTCTTTACTTGGCCTACCAGGCAGTTCATTCCCCGCTGCAAGTTCCTGCTCGCTATCTCGAGCGCTACAAGGGAATTCCAAACCCACATCGCCGAAAATACGCCGCCATGGTTTCCTGTCTTGATGAAGCCATTCACAACCTGACCTTAGCCCTGAAACACTTTGGTTACTATGACAACACAGTTATAGTGTACTCCACAGACAATGGGGGCCAGCCATTAGCCGGTGGAAGTAACTGGCCCTTGAGAGGGAGTAAAGCCACCTACTGGGAGGGGGGCATCAGGGGAGTAGGTTTTGTTCACAGTCCCCTGTTAGTCAAAAAAGGGTCAAAATGTCAAACTTTGGTCCACATAACTGACTGGTTTCCTACTCTGGTGACTCTGGGGGGAGGCACCTTAGATGAAGATCAAAACCTAGATGGATATGACGTTTGGGAGGCTATTAGTGAAGGTCGTCCATCACCTCGCCTAGACATTTTACATAACATCGACCCAATTTACATTAAAGCCAAGAATGGCTCTTGGAAGGCGGGATTTGGATTGTGGAACACTGCTGTCCAAGCTGCGCTCCGAGTTGGCCACTGGAAACTACTGACAGGTGTGCCAGGCTACAGCGACTGGGTGCCACCACAGACGTTCTCCAACCAACGACTAACCACTCGCCACCATAATGAACGTGTGCGTTGGGACAGGGGTAAATCCATCTGGCTGTTCAACATCACAGCTGATCCTTATGAGCGAGTAGACTTGTCTCAGCAATACCCACATATAGTAAAGAAGATGCTGATGCGGCTGGTGCAGTACAACAAGACGGCTGTGCCAGTGCGCTACCCTGCAAAGGACCTGCGCTCCAACCCGCAGTACAACGGAGGAGTATGGGGACCTTGGTACAAGGATGAGAAGCAGGAGCGGGACGATGAGGAGGAGGAGAGATATAATAACTTGTTTACAAACCATCTTGGTAAAAGAAGGTGGAAAAATAAATCAAGGAATATAAAGTTAAAATTCAAAGTAGAACATTAGCTTAAAGGATTCATGAAGAAACCTCAAACTGCCTTTACTCAGGTATTAACACTTCTTGTTTTAGGACATTTTAACTCCAGGCAGTCTAAACTGGACTCCACTAAACACTACGGTGAGAAAGTGTTTACAAATTTCTTCTGTTTGTGTTTTTTTTTTCTGACTTAAAAATTTCAGATCAAACATTTTAATACCACACAGAAGTAACTTGATTAAATAGAATAGGAAAAAGCTAACCAAACCTGACTACAGCTATGTTTCCATCAAGGTTTTTTATGCAATTTGATGTATCGCATTAGAAAAGGTTGATGGAAATGGACAAATTTTAAATAATTTCCTCAATTTCAGAAAAAAGTTTTTTTTTATGTTCGCTTGAGATGGTTTTTGGCTTTTCCAAAAAAAGAGTTAATGTCTAAAAGACAAACACATTTGCTTGATGAGTTCTGAAGTAGTAAACAACACCATTCACTGAAGGGTCTGTGCCTTACCAGAGCCATGAAACAAGTAAAATGTCAAAATCCAAACCTTTGGCTCGGAGGGAAGGACTCTCCAATTTTCTGAAATGTGTGGTTCATGCTAGTTAGCAACCTTGTTGCTACACATGGCTGTAATAAACAAGATTATTACAGCCATGTGTAGTGTCAACATCGTGTTTTGCGGTTGAGTCACTCCAAACCAGTAGATGGAAACACACTTAATTTTCTTTGACTTTTTTGCAGCATTTTAAAAGTTTGCATAACATCTGGATGGATGTGACAACAAATAATTACCCTCTAAGTTAATGACTGGTTATGATGGTAACAACTGCCACTTTATGCTTTTCCTCAATAGGACCACGTTGCTTTTGACAGTTTTTCCTTTTATAAACAAAATTATAATTTATTTACTTAGGTTATATTTGTCTCACGTGTGTTTAATGACACAAAATACACAATTGTAACAAAAGAAATAAAAAGCGGAAGAACTCCGTAAGAGAGTAGATTTTTTTTCACAACACCACATGGTGTGTAAGATGTGCTGATGGAGCTTTCGGGATGCCTGACGGTGACTTGTTCAGGCACTGATCCCATGTCTAGACAGTGAAGACCTCAGTTCAGTGTTTGGAGTATTTTTTTTTTTTACAAGAATCTATTGCATGACTGAACTTTTGTCACTTTTAAATTCATGTTTCACTTATAGTAGAAAATACAACTTTTTTTTGACTGTTGCCATAAATTTGATGGTAATGAAGAAAGACCCAGTTCTATCATGTATTGTTCTTTCTGGTGCTATACTGTCACGCTAGCAGATTTAGGATTTATGTCATATTTGTGTTCAAATATGTTGCTTGTTATAAGCATACTTTGTACTTTAGAACATTAATGTTTGTTCTACCAGTTAGAAGTCTGGTCAGGCACTGGGCCAACCGGAATCTAACTCAAGCAGCAAAATAAAGCCTTGGGCATTTAGCTTTTTGTCTTTACTAACTTTCAACCTATGTTTGATTAGTTTATTGCAGCCAAATGTTCTTTATTCCATTTAAAAAGGAATACTTTTGTGGAAAATATGTAACAAAAGTCATCACAAGGCTATTGAGCACATAAATGTCAAATTCAGTATCCTTGGGGCTTAACTGTGATAAAGCATTTGTTTTCTTTCACATTGGCCTTAATATTGCCTTTTATTTTCCATTATGACTTGCTTAGATCTTGCAGTTCATGTAAAAGGAGAAATGGAGCCAATTATATGGAACGATCACAAGTTTCAAACTGAAAAGCATGTTACTCAGCATCCATGTCAACGAAGGCCGATCATTTACACCCAAGACATGCTTTTTGCTAGAGAATAATTAACAAGTCAAATACCTTATTTGATGACCAATCCATGGTCGCTACGGTGTACTTTAATTAGAACATTTGTGTGTCACCGCTGTAGGGTTCTGGTATTGTCTGAAGTATTACAGTATTTGGGAACAGGCTGAACAGCTGTGGGGCTTCCCCTTGGTCTGAGAGACAAACTGCATACCACATCTTTTCCATCCACTCAAACTGGGATCCCCCAGACGCTGATTTTTCCTGAAGTAATGACTTCAGCCAACTCATACTCTGGCTAAGCATTTCGTCAGAACATGTTTAACAATGTTACTGTAAATTAATACAGTAATGGTTCATTTTTAGTTGAAAAGTTAAAGGAAAACATGAGATTCTTTCTAACTTAGGCTCCCTGGAGAGGTTTGCAGCACTTTGTATCTTTCATTCAGTAGCTACACCTATTCTCAATCAAGACATCACTTAAACAGGACCTGCATGACAAAGTGAAGGGTGCCAAAAGATGGTCAAAACCGAGACATCATGCTGAGACGTAGAGAAATTCAGGAACAAATGAGAACATTGTAAAAGAAAACCTCTACATTTGCTGATTTCACCACAAAACTTCTCAGGATTTGGTGGCCGAAAGTCGGAAAACGTGGAGTGGATCAGAGTCTCAGGGCTGGAGGCGGAAGCTTGAACTGCTGGGGCTGGAGCGGTAGCTGAGGTCTGTTGAAGAGAATTTTGTAAAAAGTTAGCTAAGTTAGTTCTTCAAAGCAGTGGTTAGTTTCCTCTGGACAGTTACTAATTTCTTGTAAAGCGGAATCATGGTTTTGGATGAGGAAATGTTGTTCAGCCAACGTTCTCCTAAGTGCATCTGCGGGGCTAATCTGTGGGCCTGAGTGTTCTGTCTTGTTGGATTCCAGTTCCTTAACCCACATAGAGAACACCACTCAGAGAACAGGTAATCAGATAAATAAAGTTTATTTTAACAAAGATGAAAACTGTGATTGTGTGGTTCTGGTCCTTGGGGGTGGCAACCGGGATTGTCTGTACACTAAGAGGAATGAGAGGGAAATGTTGAGTATGAGGTCGTTGGAAATTAGAACTGCAAGAAGAATCAGATTGATCTTACTTGATGTGAAGATTGATCTCCTGCCAGGAGGGGAGGGGTAATACAGTGATTTCCAGTGTAAGGTCTAGAAGGAGAGAGTTCTTTGTTGGTGATATGGAGGCTGTGGTGGAGAACGGACAGGTAAGTTCTAGTGTGGAGGAGAAGAGGAGCAAATGAACTGCTGGCTGGGAAATCAAAGAACGGTTATGGGTTATCTGCAGAGGTGAAGAAGGGACTCAGGCAACCAGAGGGTAACTATCCTCTGCATCACGAGGGAGGGAATCCAAAAAACCAGGACTTGGGCTTCACAGGGAGTCATCCAAGGCGTCATGAGGAAACACCTGAGAAAAGAGGCAACAATAGTTGTTACTAATTGATAATATCGACTATTATCAATTAGTAATAGTCGATTACTAATTGATCTTCTAAAGAAAACACAGAGTTTTCTTAGAGGGGTTCAGAGTACCATTACTGGCAAAACACTCAGGCGCTGAAGTGCCGGCAGCCTGCTCCTCATATACTCCTAGCAGCGCACCTGATTGATGACAGGTGTGCTGAATCCAGAAATGGCAGGCATGCCCTCCAGGTAAGTGCAGCCTCTTGGCACTCTCTAGTAGATGAAGGGTAAACAGAAAAATCCTGACAAAGAAACCAAAATCCCAGTTCCCAATGGAGGCATCAGTTGTTAGAGCCACAGGAGCCACTGGAGATGGATGGCCCAAAAGCGCAGCATTAGCCAAGGCCTTTTTGGCATCATCAAATGCCTGCACCTTCTTGGGGGTCCACTCTAACTGCTGGTCCCCTTTTTTGCCTCTAAGTGCTTCATGCAAGGAGTGCATGAGGTGAGCTGGTTTTGGAATGAAATGGTTATAAAAGTTTACAAAAATTATCACAAAATTATTCAAGAATGTGCAGCTGAATGCCAGCCTGAAGTCCTGGAGACAATCAGCAAAGGCATGGAAGGAGAAAATTTGGGGCAGGTCAATTGGATCACAGCTGTGACTTGTAACATAGACACACTGCCAGAGGAAAGCTGCATGTTAGAGCTGATCCAGCCTCTTTCAGAAGAGAGCATTAAAGCAGCTCAGAACTCAGATCCAGCTATAAACAGAGTTCTGGTTCTCAAAAGAACACAGTCATCTCTAAAACACAAACAAAAGCTGAAAGAAGATAAAACTGTCAGACAGCTCCTCAAAGAGTGGCCTCACCTGCAGATTGATGATGATGGGATCCTAAGGAGGGTAACAACATATAGATCACAGCTGGTCATCCCAGAGTCTCTAAAACCGATCATCTACAAACATCTGCATGAAGACAAGGGACACCTCGGTGCAGATAGAATAGTTGCCCTGGCTAGAGATCGTTTTTATTGGCCTAAAATGCGACAGGAAATTGAGCATCACATTAACCAAGTGTGTCGATGTATAAAAAGAAAGAAACCCAATAGAGTGATCAGAACACCCATCCAGAGTATCACAACATGTGCACCATTTGAGATGATCTCAATCGATAACTTACACTTGGAGAAATGTAAGGGAGGTGAAGAATACATACTGGTTGTGGTGGATCACTTCATCAAATATGCACAAGCATATGTAACCAAAGATAAATCTAGGAAAACTGCAGCCAGGAAACTCTTTGATGATTTTATCACACGGTTTGGATTCCCATCCCGGATACACCACAATCAAGGAAGGGAATTTGAAAACAATCTCTTCAACAAGCTCCAAAGTTTCTGTGGCATCCGCCCATCCCACACCTCACCTTATCATCCTCAGGCGAACCCTGCAGAACGCTTCAACAGAACTCTGCTTGGAATGTTGCGAACACTTGAGGAGACACAGAAATCAGGATGGAAGGAACATTTAAGCAAAATTGTTCATGCCTATAATTCCACTGTTCATGAAGCAACTGGATTTCCCCCTTTTTTCCTTCTCTTTGGTTGTGAACCAACTCTGCCTGTCGACCTGATCTTTCCAAAGAGAGAAAAAGAAATAAGCCAATCACACTCCGACTCTGCTGAGAAGTGGAGAGAATCGATGCAGGAATTACGTTGGAAAGCATGAAAATAAGTACAAAAAGAGGACAGAGAAACTATAACCGTCGCACATTGAGTTCCACCCTTAATCCAGGTGATCATGTTCTGGTGAGAAACCCAACACCAAGAGGGGGACCTGGAAAACTTCAGATTTACTGGGAAGATGTAATCTATACTGTCAAAGCCCAGAAGTGGCCAAACAGCCCAGTATCATCGTAAAACCACTGCATGGAACAGGAAGGGAACGAGTGTTACATCGCAACCTACTATTACCATGTCCTTACCTGGTGGAAGAGCCCAACATCAGCAGTTCAAATTCTAAGGAGAAAACAAACAAAAAAAAACAAAGTAAGAAGAACAAGAAACCACACAAATGAACAAGATGCTCAACCTGCAGATACAAAAAGTTCCAGTGAAGAAGACGACTACGTATGGACTGCAGCAAGACCAGCTGAGTCAACTCTAAATGCAGAGGTTGAGGAATTTCATCCAAGAGCTGAAGATCTAACTGAGCCAAACAGGGTCTTGGAAGAAGGAGAAGAGGAGATGCATCCTCAGGAAGAGGAGGTCGATTCAGATACGGCTGAATCTAATGATGGTCATAGAAATGAAGGATCACCTGGAGAACGCCCAAGAAGGAGGAGGCAGCCCAGAAGAATCTACACTTATGACCGGTTGGGTCACCCGACCTTCCAAGTCCTGCAGAGCTGCTCCACCAGAGTAGAGAGACTCTCAGAAAACAAACCTAACTCTTCCAGCCAATCTTCATCCATGTATCCTTTTTATAGCAGCACTTATTAAAAAGAAAGCCGTTTATGTTCATACTTATTTGATTAGTTTCACAGGCTAGTTAATATTGCAATTTAATCCAATAAGGACAATTGTCCATGGAGATTTGTGTAATTTCATGCTGTCAGTGACAACAACAGATTTATGTTTATATTGACAGAGTTTAGACATTTATATAGACTTGAATAAACACTAGAGAGAGTAATGATAAGAGAACTAAAATGAGTTAAAACAAGTTTTCTTTTTATGAATGGTATTGCATGTTATTGAAATGTGTGACAACACAAATCTAGGTGTCCTTGTCCCTTGGTGAAGATTTTGGGGTCCTACCAATACTTCCATGGACTATTCACCCTTCAGTACTAATGGACTCTGGACAGTTCTGTATGACACACATGCAGTATCCTTCTTCTGGAAGATAAGAAGCAAGATGACGTCGGTTAATGAAGATGGCACAAACTTTGCAATATTATAATATTTGTAAAAATATTTGCTTGTTAACTTACCTTTAATCCTAGTTCTTGTGGATATTGTTCTGTATTGCTGAAAATTTTAAAATGTTGTTAGGCAGCATTTTTTTTTTTTTTGTGGGGGAAGATGTTGCATCCTAAAAGTGTTTTATTTAAATTATTACTTTTTTTAATTTATGGATAAAACACTCTATTCATTTATTTAATATATTTTATTTGCCCAGTTTTTTTTTGTTCAGCCGCAGAAGCATTACAGAACTTGAGCTGTGTGCTACGTCACTGATTGGTTGGGGAGCGGAAGTGTGTCAGTTGGTCAGTTGTAACGTTGTAGCGCGGTAAAGAAGAAACATTGTATCAATCAATCAATCAAATTGTATTTGTATAGCACATTTCAGCAACAAGGCATTTCAAAGAGCTTTACATCATAAACATAAAAACAAAGTCATGCAACAGAATCAACAATCAAAACATTCATTAAATTCATAAATGATT
>CAEGAE010057844.1:0-11434 GCA_903067095.1 Girardinus metallicus
ACAGTCTTCTACAAGCTTTGCAAGTGGGAAAACCTGAAAAATCAACAGTGTATCAAATACTTGTTCTCCCCACTGTAAGCATAACAATGTAGTTCCAATGAGTAGATATCTAAAAAAAGGCCACAAGCAAATAACATTCCAATGGTTATTCTGCTTTTGTTCTTGGTCAAATGCAGAAATTACAAAAAACAATAAAGACGATTTAGTGGGTATTATGAGCCTGCAAGTCTGGTCATCATGGTCCGTTTCTCTTCCAGAAGGCGTTGATGGAGAGGTTTATGAAGACAGATTCATTTTTTCCATAATTTCCGGGGACAATTTGCGGTTCACTGTGGAACAGGGTATTGGTGATTGGTTAATTTTGTTTCTGTGAAGACTGTTGGCAAGATTGCTGAGTCAGTCCAAGACTGCGAGTTGGAGAGTGAACAGGTAGGTGAAGGCATGGATGGTTGATAACCTGAGCGGAAAAGCTGCAGAGCAAAAGGAGCAGATATACTGTAGTTTGTGGTTTCAGTCCATCAGGAATCAGGAATCATAGCTTGGCTCATGCCACACAACCGTCTCACTTTACAGGATCAGAAATGACTTAAACACACTAAGGGTGTTTTCACGTCTGATATGTTGGTAGACTTGGTATGATTGAGGATCAAAATTGCAGCAATTGTTACATTTTCAGCTGGTGTGGTTCAATTTCTCACTGCAAACTGTCAAATGAATCAAACTCTTTGAAAAACCTTTTCCCCTCCTCTCCTGTGGAGATTGGCATTCATATGTGGATACGAATCGCACCAGAGATCACTTCAACTGAACTGAGGCCTTGGTTTTTGGGCGGACCAGAGTTTGTCTTTTGGTCCACGTCACAGTCCGATTGCGCATTCACATCTTTCCCAAGTGAACTGGACTTTTTAAGCAAATTAACTGAAGTTTGAATGTAGCATTTTCACACCAGCCCTGTTTTAGGTTTTTAGTTCAAGCAGATTTTTGTTTATTGACTGAATCACACTTGGCAAATTGATCAGGGACCGCAGACCACATTAATTGTCAATGCATCCAAAGCGAACTGAACATTGAAAACCATTAAGAGAGTGGTAGTTTAAAGCAGTGTTTTTCAACCCTGGTCCTCAAGGCACACTGCCCTGCATGTTTTAGATGTTTCCCTGCTTCAACACACCCCATTCAGATGATTGGAGTTCAGCAAAAGCCTGTTAATCAGCCATCAATTGAAATCATGTGTGCTGAAGCTGGGAAATGTCTAAGTACGTCCAGGTAAGACCATGTTGTTGCCAGTTTTGAATGGAGACTAATGTAAACACAAGTATCCAAGGACAACTCTGAATGTGATCTAAAGAAAATTGTTCCTCCCTGTATTTAGCTCTACATGATCACAGAATTCAGAATGAATGTCAGTGACAACTGGGGACAAAGCCTATGCTGAGTAGTCAAAAAAATTATGACACTTTATCTGGAATTTCAAGTACTGGACAGTTGGAATGCTGTTATGTATATTCAAACCAGAAGTACTGAAAACCTTAGTTTACCTTCATACCAGGTTTACCTGGCCTATGTTCAGCTGTATAAAAAGAACTGTACAAAGAAGTTTATTTATAGAGGTGAATAATCAGTCAGCCATATTTCTATCAAATTGGTGGTATCCATGAAGTACTTTTCCCACCATGGCAGCAGCCGTGTTTCCAGAGCAGATGTATCTAAATCAGACACGGATCTTCACTGTCTTAAACATTCACAGGAGTCAGTGGAACATTTTGAGAGTTTTGCTTTTTGTTTTTACAAAGACAACATTCAAGAGTTTAAATGGAGCAGTATGAAAACCATTCTGCATTTCCCGATCCCAAGTCCAACTCCCACTCAGCTGCGGTGCGGAGGGAGATCCAAGAGGACGGCTCTGATGGAAAGAACAGGTGAGCTGTGCGTCTCTGGGATTCACCATGGCATTTCTTGACAAGATATTTAGTCTGCTTAAACAATTGAGACCTTTGTAGCTTTTCTCCCTGTACTCCTCTTTTATTCTCTTTTTTTTTGTTTGCGTTATGAGCACCATGTGAACTAACACTGGATGTGAGAGTGGAGAAGAGGTTGAAGTTGCAATATTCGCAGTGGGTGGCGTTTTTATGGTGATGTGGGGGTATTTTGTATGTAAATGAAAAACTTCAAATTTGTTCTCCTACGTTGTGGAACTTCATGGATAGTAGAAAAAAAGACAAATCGTTGTCATGCCAACAGATTCTCCTTCCTGAGCTGTGGGCGTCTGCTGCTCCTTCAGAGTCACAGTAAGTTACTGTATCCTAATGGTTGCTCTCCTTGTCTGGCTTGTCACTTTAACTGGCAGGTATGTCATTGTACGCTTGCAGTAGTGGCACACTCTCTCCATTTTCAAATGATGAGGAACAGCACTTAGGATATGAAAGTCTGGGATTTGTTGTACAACTTCTCCACAACTTCCTCCCTGACTTGTCTGCCAGTAATGAACTAAAACCTAGTTTCCACTGGCACTGGTCAAGCTGGTTCTATCAAATTGGTGATACGAAGTGCTTTTGTCAACATGGCTTTAGTCTTTTTTCCGGAGCACTGCTGTGGAATTACAGATTTACACTATTTTGTCTTCTTCCAGTACAACCAGTCCGTACTGTGCCAAACTCGGGCCCCCTTCAGTTGTAGGTCCATAGGACAATGGTACAGTTCTGTTAGGGTGGAGCTACTGGTGTCACACATCACAGTCCACTGATTGGGGGACAGAAAAATGTCAATTCTAGAATGAGACATACCAGTGCGTCACATTTGGCATAATGTATTATCGTGTTGTTTTGTATGATGCAACGCCAGACATTTGGGTTTAACCCCATTTGCCCAGTGAAAGTCCAACTGGTGGATAAAATATGCTGGACCATAAAATAAGGTACAACTCAGTGGAGACAAGACATAACGCTCTCTGACAATCCTCTCTGAGGCCTTCGCAAGACAGCTAGTTCATCCTCACATTAAGGTGAATTCTACAAGCTGACTTCTGCACTAGATGTCATCAGAGCACACCAAGCTTTTTAACCTGTTGATTTTTAATTGTACATAAAACCTTGAAAACCTTGTATGATTTCCCTTCTGGTTCTCAGCTATTCACTTCTTTGTTTTGATCTATCACAATAAGGTACATTGAAGTTTGTGGCTGTAACAAGTGGTGCGATTACTTTTACAAGGTGTTAGCAACATGTGCAAGAAATGCGCAGCAAGGGGTATCTGTGTTCAAGGGGGGCTGCTTCATAAAACCTCGATCCAACCTTCTGTTCATGTAAACTGTGGGATACGGCTTCCTGTTTGAGCAAAACGTTAAGGACCATTCAAGAGAGAATTTTGTCAATATGCACTTTCTTGCAGCCTCCCCTGACAGAGTTTTGCCAGGGTAGCAATATTATAATGACCATATTTTAGAACTTTACATGCAACTCCTCTATCCCCTTCAGGTCTGAGGCTTTTTTAATAAGGCCCTAGCAACAGCGCAGAAAAGGCCCAGAAAAGGAGACGACGGGTTCAAAGGGTCCAGGGGAAGCCAAGGACTGCAGCAGGACTCCAGTTGGAAGAGACAGACAGCTGTGGATCCAGCTGTATGGAATGTCTTCATTTTTTCCTCTTTAAAGTATTTTCAGAGCGAGGGGGCCTGAGGAAGACAGGCTCTAGCTGTCCTGAGTGGGAACTGAAAGTGGCAATCAGCCAACGTCTTCAGGTAAGGGTGTTTAGCAATCACTGTATCCAACCCTGAATAGAAGAAGTGTCCCATTACTACGACCTGCTGGTTGTGATGTGCATTTTGGGCTTTTGAGCAACTCACTGAAAATGAAACAGTAACCATGTTTACACCTTTCATAAACTTATTAGAGCCCTCTGAGAGTTTTGCTTGTTGGAGACTAACAATCTGCCTTTTGAGCTCCAACATCTGATTAAATCTACAATCTGCAACACGACTGAGAAAGCCAAAAGGAATCGCAGCAGTTTCACTCATTAAGACGGGGCCTTCTGTAACCTCCATGCTGCGACCTGTGCGCTTGCTTTCTCAGCATGAACAAAGGGCTTCGGGCCATTCAGGATTGTTTGGGTCTGTCTATTTTTCAGGTTTTCACTGAAAAGCAACTTCTGCTTTCTTTAGCTCCTTGACCTAACACCAGAGCTTATTCTATTGTTGTTTGGTCATTTTTAAAAATTTTGCTCACAAAGACCAAACTGCTGATTAAAATCAAATCTCAAAATCCCGCCCACACCTCAAAAGACAATAGAATCCCACGTCAGCTTCCTTACCGTATTTCTATGTTACCACTTCAGGAACCTTTTCCAGAAGCCAGGGTAGTTTTTTAGAGTCATAATTAATGGAAAACATTCAGTAGACTGAAGACACAAAAGCTGAACTCTTTGTAAGAAGGTGTGTGTCTCTTTACATCGGGCGTAACACTGCATTTCATTTCACATTGCACCAAGAGTAAAACATGGTGGTGGAAGTGTGATGGTGTGGGACTGCTTTGCTGCATCAGAAACCTAAAACACTTGCTGTGATAAATGGAACCATGAATTCTGCGGCCGACCAAAGCACCGTGAAGGAAAACATCTGGCCGTCTTTTAGTGACCTCAAGATGAAACCAGCTTGGGTTCTGCCGCAGGAAAAAGATCCAAAACACACAAAGTCCACTTTCTTGGAGATGTCTGGTCAGACAGCTCTGTAGCGGCTGTCTGAATCCTACTGAGATATTGTGGGATGATCTTTACAAGGTCCTTCATGTTGGAAAACTCAACAATGTGGCTGAATTAGAACATTTCTCCAAAGATGAGTGGCCTAAATTCCTTTGCAGCTGGAAAAAAAACCCTTATTGCAATTTATCGCAAACACCTGACTGCAGTCGTTGCTTCTAAAATTGGCCCAACCAGCAACAACTGGATGGGCAATGTTGTTGTTGTCAGTTTACTTTAGGGAATAATCACTTTTTTCAAATGGGGCCATGTGGGTTTGAATTGTTTACCCCTTAATAAAAAAAAAACACCTTAATTTAGAAACAGCATTTTGTGTTTACGTGTGTTGCCTTCGACTAACCTTTAATTTTATGTTTTGAAGCACTGAAGGCATGGCATTCAGTGACTTGCGTATAAGTCCAGCTAATACTAGATTTTTGTAATTAATGAATAAATGGATAAATTAAGTTAGCATTACTTTCCTTAGTCAATAACAACCACATAGCAAATATGGCTCATTATATGAACTACATCTCAGTGCAACACCGCTAAAAACGTTAAAGGTTTAACAGAGGAGCCATGTTGTGATGACTTCCTGGAGGCGGAGTTTCAGAAAGAACAGGAGTTTTTATAAAGACAGATGCCCAATTTAAAGGCAAATATCTTTTAAGTCATATTTGACATATACAGCACTTTTTATAACAACTGAAGGTGATATAGTTACTTTAATTTGCTATAAAATGCCACTGTGTGCCTGGGAAATACACACTACTTCCCCTATAAACAACAACTGTCTATAGATACCTTAAATTCGGTGCTAATTTTGTTGATGGAATACAGATGTCTCTGATGTGTCAGGGAACCTGACTTCTGGCAGCTGACTAGAGTTTCCACAGTAGACTGAATTTATTATGACTTGAATGGAGAGTTGGCTTGTCAGTCATGGAAGATCTCTGGGAGCTGTGTGAAGTCACTCTGGTCCTGCTAGTCCAGTGGTGGTGGGGGTGCACCTCTACAGCAGCTGCATTAGATGAAATGGAAAATGGACCTGCTGTGAGCCGTTACGAGTCATTTTAAGTATATTTTTTTTATTTGTCTGTCATTTTTCCTTTCAAAGAAAACAGAGTTTTAACAGCTCAGATATCAGTCGTTATAGTGAAGAGTGATGAGGTCCTGATGAGCCTATCCGTTCTTCCTTCAACATTTCTCTGTTTTTACCTATATTTCTGTCCACTATTCTGCCAGTGGATAGCCCAAGAACAAATATTTCGAATGATAAATGACCTGAGAATCACATAGTTTGAGCAGAGCGGTTTCCATTCCAACCTTTCTGTGGTTCATGTGAACTCTGTTTTATAGAGCTGGACAGAAATGCAAATCTGGATGAAATGCAATGTCACATGAAGCCAACGTTCATATTTTGTGTTCATAACTAGAAGCTCAGAGAAGGCACGAGTCCACAGGACAGAGTTATTAAGTACAACTAATCAAATTGGAATATTTTGTTTTCCTCTGTGTCTTTAGTTAAAACTACAGAAGCCCAAACAAGAAAAATCTTCCTGAAACTTTTTTCCTTGCTTGTTTACAATCATTCTGTTGTCAGTCGTCCACAAAACCCACCTTTTGTTTTGACAGTGACCTTTACCTAATTAGCAGACTAATTAGCTAATGTATGCTAATTAGCCTATTTAGCTAGCAATCTACATATTTAGTTAGCTAGCTCAAAAGTTGCTTGTTCGTAAAACATTTAGTTCCAAGCTAAAAATTTAGCTTTGGAAATAAATATGGAGTTTGAAAATTAAATGTTTTGTTTGGAAAATAAATATTTAGTCTGGAAAATGAAGGTTTAGTTTAGAAAATAAATTTGTGCAAATTAAATATTTAATTTGGAGCTAAATATTTAGCTTCTAATCTAAATATTTATTTTGGAACTAAATATTTAGCTTATGGATGTAGCATTTAGTTTGTAATGCTGACATTTATGAATGTATGAATAAATAAATCAACCAAAAATACTGCTGTTAATTTTCTTACTGTGTAACTTTACTACCAGAACTCCATGGCCATTCACTTTCACATAATGTAAAACTTTGCCCTGCGAATGTCCAGTGCAATCCACTGCTGGCTATTTTCAACATTCACACTTGAACCAAAGAAAGCGTCATCAAATAGAATGCCAAATCACATGTACAATGTGATATAATGTACAATATTGAGTTTGCACTAAAAATTCCTTTCCATGTTTGTCTTTTTTAAAATTATTCATCAGATCTAATTAAAAGATAGGGCTTGATGTCTTTATCTTTTTATATTTTTTTTTATGTAGAATTACACCCAAAAACCAATTAATTTTAACCACTTCATCTTCATAGTCCAAGTTATTTTTAATATTTACTTTGGGTCCTCCAACCTGAATTATTAGTGACTTTGACTAATTTTTTTTGGTTGCCGCAACTTGGTTTGTATCACATACAGAAAAATAACCAGATTGTCTGGTTTTAAACCCACCAGTTTCTAAATTGTGCAACGGTTGATAGATTGTTATGCCTGTTGTCTCATGTGAACCTTTAGCCACTTTATCACTTCCCAAATTCTGTTTGCTTCTCCACTCTCCACTCATTTCTAACCCTCAGTGGCTTTTTCGGCGTACCGCGGTCTCCCAGCAGCCACTTGCTCTGCTTCAAGGCCTGTGCCAGCAGCCCGGCAGTGGGTCCAACAGGAAGACGGTGCAGACTAATGAGAACAGAAGCATGGCTGAACATCACCTGGGGCCATCCAAGTTAATCATTTCCAGTCTGGGTCAACTTGACCTTTGTATACAGGCAATGGCTTCTAAGACTCTCAGTCAGGGACCTTTTTGGTTTAATCAAAAATATTTAAAGTCAGCCTCAGCTGAGAAGTGCTTGTTGGTCCTCTAAAATGGAACAGAGATCCACAGCGTATGTTGGCAGAAAGACATCTGAAGTCATCCTCCTCCATATTGAACTGGCACACCATTTCATGCCAGCCAAGAAGCCAAGTCAAAGCCATCCACTTTAGTTTGGTTTACACAGCCATGACATGGATCAGCAGCTTGTCAGAAAATGTCAGCTTTTTTTCTTTCCTTCTGTGGTGCGGCGGCTGCCCTGTAGACCCGTGCCTTCCCAGAGACTTTTCCCCATCGTACCCATAATTAGACAGGAACTTTCCATGCTTATAAACTCTACCATCAAACAGAAGGAATGCTCGGAAACAGAGGAAAGAGCTCCAGATATCTCAATCCTCCTGCTGAAGGTTCATGCCTCTCAGATTACTATTTACAGCGTCACAAGCTTGGGAAGCAGGAAAGGAGTGGAGGAATGAAATGGGCCTGCAAGGATGGAATATTTCATAGTATGTCTGGCCAGACCACTTATGGGTGGTGACCTCTAGCAATTATATCTACATTACATATAAGTCACACCAACATCTGCAACTTTCATAGGTTTTTTGGAACAATGGAGTAGAAACTATACATTCAGAAGAAGGCAGATGCTTTTGGTTTTCTTAAGGTTGTCAAAAATACCAAAATCACATGGGAGAATCTAAGGATGTTTTCACACCTCATAGTCCGGTAGGCTTGGTTCGATTGGAGACCAAAGTGGCAACATTTGTTATGATTTCAACTGCTGAGGTTCTCTTTCACACCGCACTGTGTTAAACAATCCAAAGTCTTCGAAAAACCAGTTTCCCCCTTCGCCTCTGTTGGAAACGACACAAACACCTCTGATTTTAGCGATTGTAGGATTTTTCTTTTGTCTCTGGTAAAAGATCACAAGCCATTTCTCTTGCTAGCTCTAGAATCACGTGACTGTTTAGCACTGACGTTACCCAGAATGTCCAGCGCTATAGTCCACTTCCTGTTTTTGGAACGAACTCTGGTCTAAACAAACATCTACAGTCTAAACAAACAAACTAGAGTTTGATTAAAGTGGACTAAACAGGGCTGGTGAGAATGCACCCTTTGGATCCCAACTAAGAATTTAATTTGTTAAGAACTGATGTGGAAAGGGACACTATAAGTATCCGCATTTATTTGTATTCATGTTTCTCTGTTACAGTGATTACAGTTACAAGCTTCAGCAGGGTGTTTGCCATGCCAAACAGCAACTCATGGCCCAACTCTTGATAGAGAAACCTGTTTGACAGCTTGCCGCCGTCTGCTTACATTTTTGACTACCAAGATTTCCTCCTCAGCTGGAGGCTGCAAACAAAAAACTGTGGTCCTGTGTAAAAATGGCTGAAGCTAAAAGTGCAAAACCTTAATTTTTAATTCTTTGCTACAGTAAACCCCTTATACTCTTCTGTGCCAGCATATATTATAAGAAACTGATTTTGTGTTATCTCTTTAACACCCTGTGGGCCCCTGTCTAGAACAGCCCATATCCTAAAGCATTAATGTAATCACAAGGCATCTATAAGATTTCAAATTTTGATTTCCTAATTGGTTTCTTCATTTCATTAAAAAATATCGTCTTTATACTTTGGACAACATTAATTTTTAAACTCCTTGATTCTATCATTTATGTTTTGCAATATTTCATCATTTGAGATGACCATGGTAATGAGGTTTGTTATGCTGACAGTGCTGGTTAGTACGGTTCTCTCTTAAATGCTCTTATGTGTATTAGTAGCTTACTAGTTGTAGGTCATGGTACAGAACAGATTAGCCCTGCAGTGCACACAGCAACACTTCTTCACCTAACTGTATGTGTGTCTATAGAAGATAATCCACGTTAACGTCATTACGCTAGTCCATCTGGGAGGTTATAGCTGCCCCACTAAGACACAGACGATGCCTGAAGGGTGACCACGAGTCTGGACATGAAAAGTGTTGATTTGTAAAGAGACTTTTAGGTGTAAACTCACAGAAGAGGAAACTTCCACATGCTCATGTCTTTAATGATGAAGGTATGCCCGAAAAAAACTGCCTGACTCTGATTACTCTCCGTCGCTGTTTGCATCACTTGGAGGTTTCTCCAGTCACTTTCATCCCGGAGCGATCAAACTAACATTCCACACATGTTCCTGACAAAGTTGGAGCCGTTCGATCAGACAGACACGAGGCGACACTTGTAACTGACACACAGTAGAAGCCAGAAGTTTACATCCAACTAATAAAAAGCACACAGATGCGTTTTTTCATACTGTGTGAAGTTTAGATCGAATCAGACTTTTCTTGTTTTAGGTCTGTTAGAATTAGTAACATAATTTCTATTTGGAAAGAGCCATAATAATGAGATAAAACACATCAGAAGAGATTTAGATGAAATTGATTTAAAAATAAAATAAAGTCAAAAACAAAGTTAAGAACAGGCGGGGGGAGGGAGGGGCTGTTATGACTCGGACAAAAATGACAGGCGAACGGACAGCCAGCCAGGTTACAAACAGTAAAAAAAAAAAATAAAATAAAAAACAACAACAATGCCTTCATAGCAAACAAGGAAGGTACAAGGACAACATAGAACACCAGTAGTTACAAAGACAGATACAACATCCAAGGGCGTTACAATGTCAAAATCAAATCGGTGCTCGATGGTTGCAGTTCTTTAAGGGCAGTTATGATCTGAATGGCTTTAGCATTTGAGCTTAGTTTTAAAAATGTAATGAAAAACACTCAACTAATGCGACGTCCTACTGACGTCACTATAACGTCGTCACGCGACTCCCTCCCAGCGGGCTTCAATCCGGAAACAGGTTTTGCTTGAAAATTTGGACCGGGAAAACGTTTGACACCGGAAACTACAAGCTAGGACGGGGAACTGACGCAGGAACGCCGCGCGTGCACCCACGACGAAGCGCACCAGTTTGTGATGAAACCAAAAATATGTTATGTGTGGTGTGCGTGTTTAAATGTCATCACGGACTTTACTGTAGCACTACATCCAAGGTCGTGACGCATGTTTTTTAATGGCCTTAAAGAACATATTCACGTGTGATTTTAGTTCTTATTTAATGGAAACACCAACGGCAAAATTGTGTTTTTCGACAATGGAAACGCAGCTGATGTCACTTTGTCGTGGCAATTAAAACGTCGTTTTAGCCACGGCATCATAAAATAGTACTGAACTAAGTCTTTCCTTCTTATGGATTATGTTACGTCATATTAATTGCATTATAAAATGCATGAAAGTGATGTCAGGTTCACAGATGTAGTTTTAATGGTCAGCAGGATTACGTGGACATTGAGTTTTCTATTTCCTTTCATGCTGTCAGTATCACTCTGTTCTTGCAGTAGTTTTATGACCTCATTAAAATGGACGTTTAAGCCAAGATAAAGTCATTTGATATCGCTGCCTGTTTGCTTTCAGTCTGACTCATTCGGCTCTGCTGCACTTTGAAACGTCACTGATAACAGTCGAGCTCCTGTTACACCAGGTGGATAAGCCCGCTGATGTTTTTTCTCACACTTCTCATGAGACACCTTCTCTAAGACTGACTTGGAAGAAAAAAAGTGATCAGTTGAGGGGAAAAATACTTACACTTCTTACTTCATTCCACAACTTCCATCCATCCATTTTCTGTTCACCCTTGTCCCTTAATGGGGTCGGGAGGGTTGCTGGTGCATCTCCAGCTACGTTCCGGGTGAGAGGCGGGGTACACCCTGGACAGGTCACCAGTCTGTCGCAGGGCAACACACAGGACAAACAACCATGCACTCACACACTCACACCTAGGGACAATTTGGAGA
>CAEGAE010057851.1:0-23376 GCA_903067095.1 Girardinus metallicus
GCCGGACTCCAGGCATCGCTGCCGTCATTTTAAGATGCTTATTGGTCCCCCGGAAAAAGACAAAAACCCGGACATTATCGTGACTCAATAAAATCCTCCCAGGCCTAACTTGAAAACTGGACGTTATGCTGCTAACACTTAGCTTTCGTCAACAGAACACGGTGCGCTAAATAATAAAACATAATATAACGAGGCTTCGAGGCAGGTCAGTTTTCCTCGAGGAATTTTAATAATCGAGGTACTCGAATCACTCGAGGAATCGTTTCAGCCCTACACACAGATCAGTAATTAAGCCAAAAAATATAAATTTTTCATCCAAGATTAAGAAAAAAGCCTAAGCTGATTTAAATTCTGTACAAAAAACAAAGTACTATTATGCACTTTTGCAATAATGTCAAGTCAAGCTTTCCACATGTGGATTTTAGAAGTATCAGACGATTGAGCGTACCCTAAAGGAATGCCAACCTATTGCATTTCAGGCAATAAAGGTTTATTTTCTTACTTATTAAAGAAATGCAATTGTTCATTTGCAAATTTTAATGTATGTTTAATATTGTATAAAAAGGTTAAGTGGCTCAATGATAAATGTGCAGAATGTGCGCATTTATTTATCAATTCCAATAATCCTTAGTCACAGCCCTAATACTTTGTACCGTAGCCAGCATTTCTCTTGTAAGATTTTAATTTGTCCCTAATATTTTTGCCCTGATTAATAGCAAATATTCTCCATCTGTATCACATACTATCACTGCAGAAGCCGCACTTTGGACACCCCTGACTTAGTCTGTTTTACTCCAGAGTTTCTTCAGGATTATGCCGTGTATAACCCAGCGTTTTTATATTTTCCTCCACTGACCACAGACCCAGAGATTCCTCAGGCTTAACACTTATTCCAGCCCAGTTGGAGATTCCCCGTCTCACCTTGAGGCCCAGTGAGCAGAGGAACATCTGGGCGGCCCGCTCTCCACAGCTGGTCAGGTAGCAGCCCAGCAGAGCCTCCACACAGTCGGCGATGCTCTTGTCTGCGATGCACTGCTCCGTGTGCAGGTCGTAAGAGATGGACTGCTTCCCGAGCTCGGTGCCGCAGTTCTCCTCCGACGGGTTCCAGAATCCCACCACGAAGTCGTCCTCCTCGCCCGCCTTGCTGGGGTCCAGGTAGCACATGGCGTCCCACGAGCTGTAGTCGAACTCCTCGGACGCCGAGCCGCAGTGCGCCTGCTCGGAGTGCTGGGCGGGTTTCTTGGGGGCCTTCCAATCACAGGAGGAGTCCATGGAGGGGGAGGAGCCTGGGGCCGGGCTGAGCGGCGGGCCGAAGCCGCTGATGGAGATCTTCTTCCCAAACGCACCGGACCCCAGCAGCATGTTGTCGATGAAACGGATATGCTCCTTGTAGTATTCCAGGTCGTCCTCCATGTTGACGTCGTCCTTCGGTTCGTCCTTCAGCATCAGCTCGTCTTCGTCCACGTCTTCACCCTCGTCGTCCCTGTCCTCGTCGTCGAAGTCGTTCCCAGATCGCCCGTTGGACACCACCTCCTCTCTCGCCTGTGTGAAGGACAGGAAGCGTCAACCAGACGGTGAACAAGCGGGTTTCCACAAAAACACAAAATCTCACCAAGTATTTTTGATCAAGTTTCTACTTCAAATATCTTGAAATAACACTAAAAACAAACATGCATCCTTCCAGCAAGATATGAGCTTTTTTAAAGCAAATAATTCCTTAATATTGATGAAAAAGTACAAGTTCCCCAGGCAAGTTATTTCACTTATCACATGGGGAAAATGTCTTGTTTTTAAAATATAAAAATCTGTCATAAATATTAAGAAATTACTTCAGCCAAGTCTCTGTATCTTGCTGAAAAACTACTTGTGAGTTAATTTTGTCTAATCTCAGGTGTTCTAAGATATTTGCACAAGAAACTAGACCAAAAATTCTTTGTGAGATTTTGGGTATTTGCAGTGCATAGCAGCAGGAAAAAGGCTCCAACCTCCTCTGAGTCCACTCTGTCTGAGCTGCTCTTGTCCTGGTTCACCACGTATCCAGGCGGCAACCAGTTGACCGGAGGGTCAAAGATGGACACCACCATCCGGCTGGGAAGCCCTTTCTTCTTCCCCAGACGGTACAGGTTACAGTTGCTCACCTGCGGGACACAAAGACCGTGAACTGCTCTGGTTCCTGGTATCCAACGCAGCAGCTGACCTCAGCGTGTCTCACCTTCTTGCTGCGCATGTAGCTGAGCCTCCCTTCGTGTGCGTCGGGGTAGGTGCAGAACAGGTAGGTGGTGATGGCGTGCTTCAGGAAGGAGTCGCCGAGCATCTCAAGCCGCTCCAGGTTGAAGCCGTCGCTGGCGTTGGACAGAGTCAAGGCCTGCAGGATGAGGCCGGGGTTGGGGCCCAGGTTCCTGGGCGAGTCCGCGGCCCGGGGCCCGGCGGTGAGGTCAGGGGAAGGTGCTGTACGAGTGCAGTCTGAGGTAGCTTCATTACTGTGGTGTGAGGTCCTCCCGGAGGTACATTCATGGCTGGGCTGAGGAGGACTGGAGCTGAGGGGCGTCTGCGCAGGAACTGAGGTAGCGTCGTGTTTCCATTCAGAGCTGCCGCCGCAGCCTTGGCAACTGTCATGTTGGTGAAGGTGCTCGTCTCTGTGGCCGTCGTCCGACACGGTAGTGCCGTTAGTCAGGTTCCCCACGCAGGGCCCCTCTGCAGGGGCCGGGAGAGGCCCCTGGTGACTGCTGGGAAGTGCTAAGAAGGTGAGATTTTGGTGCTTACAATCTGCTTCTTCACTGCAGGATTCGGGACAGGGGCTGAACGTTTTTATGTCGATGGATCTCTTCCAGCCAAAGTCCAGGTTTGGATACCTGCAGATGGAGCAACCCGGCGTTACAGAAATCAGGGCAGATGCTAGCTTACAGGATCACAGCAGGTTCAATAAATTACATCATCAGAAACTTAATTTAGTTCAGTAAATAAATTTAGAAAGTGGAAAACAGTTAGCAGGATGATAAATTGCCCCGGAAATTATTTTGAGAAACTATAATGTTGTTGTTTGAGTCCATTTTCAAGCAATATAATGAAAGTTTGCCTTTCCAAAGACCAATAAACACTGAAATAATCTTGTAAATAACTCTTAATACTGAAACTGGAAGACATTTTAATAACACACACAAAAAAAAATCACAACTCTGATCTATAATGATTCTGTTGATATGGGAGGAAAATGTGCAAGTTACTTTTTCCTTGTAGTATTTATCAAGAGTGAACACCAGGTGGTGCCAGTTTCCTTCTCACAGCTACAGAAAGAGATCTCTGATATTCGCTTCAGAGAACAAAATCTCAATGTTTTCCTATGAAACGTAAGTGAGGTTCTGTGGATGCGGTTCTGCCGGGTCACCTGAAGTCGGGGGGGAGGGTCTGCACCCCCACTCCAGCTTCGGTGGCAGTCTGGGCTCGCAGCTCCTCGGCCGTCAGCAGGCAGTGGAGGCGGTACAGGATGCTGGGCAGACACACGGCTTTCCTCCACAAGGAAGCGGGAATGGGATGGATGGCACACAGCTCCGGAACCAGAATCTAACACCAGAACAGTAATGAATCAGGCTGAACAGCTCTCAAAACACAAAGGATGAATACACTGCAGATTCTACCTGTTTGTTCTGCAGGCTCTCCCACTTGGCCTTCCTCTTCTCGGCGCTGCTCAGAGGCAAAGCCTTCCCCTTCTGGTTCAGGTGTCGGGGGGTCAACAGGTTGAGTCTGAGGACAGCAAAGATCCGGTCAACTGGAGCGCAGCAAAGACCAGGCTGAAGAGTTTCTACTTTCAAATAGTATTTTAAAAAAGTGGATGATATCAATATCATCCACTTGGTTGATAGCTGCAACCTTTTTCAGCAGGAAGATTGCTACATGTTGAGAAGCGAAAAGCAGGATTAGGTTATAAAATTATATGCGAAGAACAGACGCTGATGCAGGTTATCAATTAAACAATTAATCTAAAGTTGATTAATCTTACAGATTGAGTAACAATTAACTGATACACAGCCATTTTATTAAAAATCAGTTATTTGTTGTATCAAGAGGCCTGACCATCTTTCCATAACGTAAATGGCTAAACCTTTCATAATATACTGAATTTAAAATAACAATTTTGTGTCAGCTTTATAAAATGCTGACACATAACATAGATACATTTATAAAATCTAACAAAACAGGAACCGCTCAAGTTTCTGAGTAGAAAACTAAAAGTTGAAAACAATAAATTTCCCAGGAACAGAGAGATGTTCATACAGATATACCATGTGTGGTTGCTGGTGAAGGAATATAAAAGCTTCACTGGTGGAAAGAAGGAATCAGTTATTGAGAGAAAACTATAAATTCTGTTTGCAGTTAATAACAATCCGTAAGAGACGGTAAAAATGCGAAAGAAGGCACTCTGATCACACACCATTCCCACTGCTAAACACTATTGGTGGCATCATTATCAGTGTATGTCAGAAATGGGAACATTAAAGATCAGAAAGTAAATGACGCAAACATGAAGGAGAGCTTCACCTGGACGAGGTGTGGTCGACATCCAGCAGCGGCTGGTTCAGGTTGGACAGGTCCAGGTTGTATTTTGTTTTGTAATACTCGGCGAAGGTCTCGTACTCCGGCGATGGGAACTTGCTGAGCGGCGTCAGGTCTGTGTAGACGTCAGCGACGTAGAAACGATGTGGCTGGTCGAAGTTACGATACCTGAGGAGGAAACGATGGACAGCTGTTCAGCATTTCACGTCGGCTCGGCGCGAAACGTTCAGAGCAAAGCTTGGCGTACCTTGGAATGATCACAGCATCCTGGTAGTCCTCCAGCTTGAAGATGAAGGGGTTCTGCTTGGTGTACTTAGTGGTAGGAATGCCTGTTCGGGCCTCAGACTTCTCAATGTCCTCCATGAACATAAAGTCCATATCAAGAGTGTCGGAGTCTCCAACTGAAGCAACAGAGATGGGATGAGGTCTGGCGATACAGCTTAAAAGTAAAATCTCAGATGTTTTTTCAAGTCAGATACAATTTAAGTCATATTTTCACCAACTCAAATTTAAGACTTTAAGATCATTTTAAGACCATTAAACAAAATTTAAAATGTTTGCATCCATCCATGTTAAGACACAAAAAAAGCCAGCTAGCGGTAGTCTCAACCATCTCAAGTCACTGAATGTAATGAATGACGTCTGAGTGCGACTCAAGTGTTTGACAGAAAAACTATTCAAAACTTTGATTAATCGATTAAATCAATTTATCGCCCAGTCCTACAGGACACTAAGTGTGACCACTGAGGAAGAGGAGGAGGAGGAGCGAAGGAGCACTCACCAACATTCAGAGGTAGAACGCAATAAGCTGAGTCAGCCAGCGTGGGTTTGAACTCCAGTGCAGGTTTCTCCAGGCGGAGGATGTGGGAGAAGATGTACTGATGCATGCGGGTGATGAGGTCCAGCTGGGCTGAGCTGAGCGTGAAGCCCGACTTCTGCAACTCAATGGAGATGGTCACCTCACCCGAGCGGGTGTACACCGGGAAATGAGGAATCTGCAAAAACCATGGACACACAAATCATTAGAATCCCAAAGGGAGGGGAGAATATTTCCAGGATTGGTGCAGATGGAGACGTACTCGAGGTATGGGTTTGGCAGTCAGGATGCCGAAGCACCGAGTCGTGTCCTCAGGGGGGTACAGCTTTCTCCTGCGGAAGTTCAGCTCATCGGGGAGCGGCGTGGTGAGGACCATCCCGATCACATACAGGAAGTAGGTCTGCTCCGGCAGGGCGTAGCTGTCCTGCAGACACTCGGGTATCTGTAGAGGAACAGGGAGTGTCACCGTTTATAATCCAGATCTGGTTCATGACGAAACCAACGGAAAGCAGAGGAACGTACGGCTTTAGGGTAGCACTGCCTCCTCTTGGTGGAGCCGGGTCGACCCGGGACGTTGGTCTCCTCCTCATCATGAAGGTCCAGCTCCTCCTCATACTTCACCGTCTCTTTCCCAACAGGCATCAGGTGGTCGTCCAGCTCACCTGTGATACAGTACAGAACAGGATGAGCCGATTGGTCCAAACCCGCCTTCCACTAGGAAAGCATCCAAATCAATGGTATATTAGATTAAAATTAGTTCCATTCGATTAATAACATCCACCTAGATCTGTTAGGCACTTCCATAAATAACTTTGATTTCGAGGGCTGTTGTGAGTTAATGCGCTTCATGGAGCGAAGCTTTAAAATTCCTTGAAGAGCAAACAGATGGTACTTATGGATGAACATTTCTCTGTTCTTGTTTCACATATTTCATTATTTTATTTTTCTATTCTGCAACCTAAGAGGTTCCTGTTTTCTTATATTTTATGAAAATGTTTAATAATATGAGAAAACTACAATTTTCTGTTTATTCAGTCAGTATTTAAAACAGCAGATGGTGTTAGTTTTCAGCTTTTAATGTTAAAATAATTTTTTTCATTCAGTACCTTGTGGAAACTTAATCCTATTTGTTACTTTAAAGATAGTTGACCCTCTTGATGCAAGAGAAAATTCATTGTTAGTCGATCGATAAGATCAATTACCTTTAGATTAACTCATTGATCGATAACTTGTTTACCTATTTTATGGAGTTTTTCACAGCAGAGCAGTGCAACAGCTTTCTCAGCCAGCCGGGCGCAGTTCATGATGGGACCCTGAATACACACAGACATCAATACGACGGACATGTGGAGCTGAAGTTCAGCAGAGGAACCTGCAGGAAAGCAGCTTCACCTTGACGGGGACTCTCAGAGGAGAGTTTATGGGTAAGAAGAGGGTGGACTGGAAGCGTCCATCGCCCGTCTCCACGGTTTTACATTTGGGAGCGAGGTGTGTGAACGGGTCACTGGGCAGCCGAGCACAATACCTGAGAACCAGAGGAAAAACAAAAGAAACCGCTTTAGCACGAGCTCTTCGTTCAGAACCGAGGTAACCATGGAGACCTGAGGGGAGGACCTGTTGATATGTCCGATGGCCGTGTTGATGGTGACCCGTGGGCCCCCGTCTTCAGATCGCAGGACGTACGGAGGGAGGAGGTTATCGTCGTCCAGACTCTGGTCTGCCTCAAACTCTCCTGCCTCCACGGACTTGGAGCATTTATTCCTCAGGATCTGCTCAGGGGAAAGTCACAATACCGTCAAGTTTTCCTCCTCATCGTTTTAAAATCAGATGGAAACTACCGGAAATTCCGGACTATAAGCCGCTACTTTTTTTCCACACTTTGAACACTGCGGCCTATAATATGGTGCGGCTTGTACATGTTTGTTTTTTTTTCATGGCACCAAAAACAGCAGACCAATAAAATTGAGGAGTTTTTCACAGAGGTCCAATGAAATTGTGCGACACATCATGGTCACTTTCACAGTTAAAGTCCTGTAAATCAGTCATGTGTACTCACCCTCATCAACATGGAAGGCACTCGAAGAAAAGCACACGATGCCGGTTTTAAGTTAAAGGCAGTTCGTCTGGCGGAACGGAACATTCTGTCCGTTGCAGATTTATGTTTTTGAATCTTCATTTTGCGATCATTGTGCTCACGGTGGTTGATTAGCTAACTTAAACTCCTGCTCTCCTGATAATCTGTCAGAAAATGTAGGTCGCATATTTTTGTGTTAATTGAACCGAAATACTCCGAACTGCGCAGCGAGAGTACATGTTACAATGATAAAGGTTAAGCTCGGATAACGTACCAACACTTTCTTTGTATATATTTTTTAATTAAAGCCTTTTTCTGACCCTTGGACTTTATCTTGCTGTCGTAGTCTTTACAATTAACATCTCATAGAAAGTCGGATACCTGCGGCTTATAATCCGGTGTGGCCTATACACATACAAAATTGATTTTCTTTCTAAAGTTAGTGCGTGCGGCTTATAATCAGGTGCGCTCTGTAGTCCGGAATTTACGGTACCTTCTCGATGGCCTTGTAGGTGGTCAGATCCTCCTCGAAGCTCTTGGTCCTCTCAGAGTCGGCCAGCATGATGTAGTTAGAGACGGGGGCCCGGGCTCGGCCCTTGGACTGGACGTAGGACCTGTACTCTGTAGGCAGGTCGAAGCGGACCACAAGGTTGCACTTTGGAATATCAACACCTTCCTCTACGATGCTGGTGGCGATCAGCAGGTTGGTTTCGTGAGCTCTGAACTTTCTGAGAACCTGCAAAGGAGAAGATGGTGGATGGGAGATGGATTGAATTCTGATTGTTTCCAAACAATTCAACCATCCTGCAAAATCTCCAACTGTGGTTTTCTCTGGTGATAGACAGTGACATATAAACTTTTGATGTATGATTTAAACAGTTTAACAAGAGTAACTGGTCTAAGTTTGGAGTTGGGTGACCATGAACAGAAAGCACAGGAGCAGAGCACCTGAGGAGACGACACCCACAGGTGACTGATGCGCCAACGGAAAAGACAAAACCACCAAGTTTTTCAACTGTTCAATATTTGATGAAATATTGAAAGATTTTTTTTAAAAACTGGAAACTTTGTGCAGCAAGTTGAATCAGTTTTACTTTTTAATTACGTCTAATTGTGCAGAGAATTTAAACTTCTAAATGAATTGCAGTATCAGAGTCATATATAACATATACAGTTCAAAGTTAATAGAAATGTTCCAGTATAAATCATTGTCATTTAAAAAATTCTTATTCTATCTTATATTTGACGTCAATAATATAGTGAGTAGCCACACTGTTTTATTCATAAATAACTTACGAGTAGATTTAGTTGATTTATTTTTCCCCAGTTTTAAGTGTCATTCAGTCACCAAATAATTTAGGATGGTTGTTCTTTATTTTGCTTTAAAAATCAACCATGTCTACAAAATTAGGGTAAGAACCTCAAGTGAATTAAAGTTTACTTGTCCATACAGTTAACTGTCAACATCTACATAAATAATATATTTTCTTTAAAAAAATTGACCTCTTTTTTTATTATTTAAAAACATTTTCCTCCACCACTCTGGATGCAGTCTGCAGCTGTCGTGTGTCTCTGCATGTGTGTGGTTGGTATAGCTCAGAGGTTCCCAAACTGTGGGGCCCGTGCCATTGCAGGTGGGGAGCGGGAAGCGGTATGGATGAATGGGGAAAAAAAAACGTCCGTGCCCACCGCACCCACATCATTCAACCAGACAGCCAGAGTCTAACTCTCCCCATTTGTAATCCATAAGGGGCGAGGGGGGGCTCAGAAAATGTTTGGAAACCACTGGTACAGCTGAAGAGTGCAGCTCCTCTCAACTTTCTAAATAACCGACCAAACATTGTGGATTAAAAGTTAATTTCCACCTGCTGCTCTGCTGATTTCAGAGCAGAATAAAGAACCAACATGGTGTGAGACGTTTGTTTACCTCCTCCTGCTTCCTGAACTCCACCTCCATCTGCTTGTTCCTGGGCTGGTTCTTCCCGATGCTGTGGCCGGTGATGAAGTTGCTGCTGATGTAAGCCAGCTCCGGGTCCTGCTTCCCTGCCTCTTTGATTAGACTGCAAACACACAGAGTTAAATGATGGTCCTCCACCAGTTTTACAGCAAAAGAAAAATATCAATTTATGCATTTATTATTCTGAAAATTAATCCATTAAAAAAAAAACGGGAATATTCTACAGATTTTTTTATTAACCATTTTAGCCTTTTTTAAAACAATATTAGAAATACATCAACAGATGCAAATAATTCGATTGCTCATTTAAAGTTTGGGTTAAGAAAAACAATTTATTGCTTACAATTTAGTAGATCTGAACCAGGTGAAGCTTAAATTATGCCACTTGACTAAAACATATTTACAGAAAAAGGTGGTTTTTATCTTAAATCACTATATTTTATTTATTTTTTTACATTTTTGTCTATTTTAAGATTAAAATCTGATTAGTTGGTTGACAAGGAATTTTCTTTCTTTTTTTTAAATAGTGTCATCTGTAATTCAGCAAGCGGCTGCGGTTAAAACTCACTCGGACCTCCAGGTGGGGGAATACTCAGACTGGAAAGAGGCGTCAGCTTGGTCAGAATTATAGGTGTGAATATGTTGAGGGTTTTTTTTTTGTTTGTTTTTCAGAAAAAGGTATTTTTTTGACTCTGTATCCCCCAGTCAGCGATTAATCGATTTCTAAATTTGTTGACAATTATTTCAATATTTGATTAATCACAATTAATCATTTCAGACTTGGAGAGAACTGTTCAGCTGATCAAATAAACCCAGAGTCTCATTTAGTAGATGAAAAAGCAAAAGAAGAGAATCATTGATGAAGACTATTAAAAAATTAAAAGTCTGGATCATCGTACCGATTCAGAACCACAGCTGTGTAGCGCCGCTCCACAAAGATGATCCCACACAGGATGTTTGTGAACGGGGAGGGAAAGTTGGCCTCTGGCCTCTCTTTGGCCTCCACCTCCTCGTCTTCGTCTTCATCCTCCGAGTCGCTCCACGACACGTAATTGTCCTGATTGCGGTTGTTGTACCACTCCACACTCTCAAACTGCTGGCGCTCCAGCGGCTTGTACTCGTGCAGGATCTCAAGCAAGCGCAGCACCTTTGGCGTCACGAACTTGAGGTCCAGGGAGGCGGGGGAGAAGTGCTCCTCGCACAGAGCGTGCACCTTCCGCAGGATGGTGTCGGTGAAGAGCAGGAACTTTCTGTTGAGCTCCTCCTGTTCGTGCTTGATGTACTTCTGCAGCTCTCGCACCATGATACCTGCAGCCTTGTCTGCACACCAAGGACCCAGAACCAGCAGCACGGCCCGGCAGTCGCTCAGGATCTGCAGAGAAATGGTCAGTTTATACAAAAGGAACCAGAAAAAAAAACAAAAAAGTAGTGCTGCAATAAACAATTATTTTAATAATTGATTATTCTGACAATTGATTAATTGGATAAAAAAGGCGCATTCTTTATTTAACTACTTAACTCTATTATTTATATAATATTAGAAATGTAAAAAATTTATTTAAATAAGAAAATGTACATTTTATTGCCTAAATATAATAACATAGCGTTCTTTTACAGCAAAGAATACATCTGCAGCAAAAAAATATCAGCTCAGACCATTCTGTTTGCACTTAGCATCAATACAGTTTAGGGCTGATCTGATTATTATTTTTGGATTATTTGATTAATAATTGGATAGCAAAGGGTGCTTAATTGGAGATATTTGTTGTTTACAGAACCAGATGAAGCCATAAGAGAAATTACAAACAAAGGTTTTCTATCATAAACGCAGAAAGTGTAATTTTTTTGTAGTTTTGTTATAATTACTGCTCTGAATATGTCCTTCCGCAATTTTAGTTTTTTTGAATCTTTACACTCCAGTTAACGATTAATAGACAATTAAATTAGTTGATAATTATTTCAATAATACATTTATCACAATTAATCCAATCATTTGTTCCAGAACTACAAAAAGCTGTCCGTTTCTCATTTTCTGGACCAAAACTAGGATCAGAAACGTCTTTGGTCCGACTCAGACCTGTTTGGAGATGAAGGTGGGATCTCTGTCCTCTCTGGAAAACGGGAGGTTGCAGTCGTTGAGGAAGAGAAGAGCTTCATCCAGCTCCGCCTGCAAACGGGATGAAAGGCCGCTCCTGTCCACGTAGGGACCGCAGTCCAGCACCACTTCCCTCGGCTGAGACGTGTACCTGAAACATGCAGCGAATGTTGGGTTTTAAAGATTTGGCTGTAATTTCTGATTGAGCCCGAAGCGTTCAGTAAAACTAGACCTCAGTTCTGATGAGGCCCACTCAGCAAAACTGTTCAATGAATGTAATTCCCACCTGTCAAGGACCACCAGGTCAGTCGCCGTCTCAGCGTTGCTTTTCAGGATTCTCTCTAGATTCTGGATCTTCTGCTCCAGTTCGGATGGGTCACACTTCCCATTGAGGATGGAAGCGGTGAGGCCCAGTATTCGTGGTCCACAAGTGCATTCCTCAAAAAGCTGCACACACAGAAAGAACAACCACGTTAGCACAGATTTCCTGCATGTATGGCTAAACTTACTGGGAGAAGCCTCACCTTCATGATGTCACAGTAAGGGTGCTCTGTGATTGCCAGGTGACAATCATCGAACACCACCAGGTTGATTTTAGACAGAGGTAAGATCTGACTCCTCAAAACATGAAGGAAGATGTGGCAGGTCATCACCAGCACCTGAGGAAGGAGAAACTGATCAGAGGACAGAATCTGAGCAGCATGAACAGAAACAGCTTTGCAGCCCAGGCAGGAAATGAATAATAGTTATACAACTATGGCTGGGAGATATATTGTTTTTATCGATTAATCAATTCCTTAGTTTTTGAATATTTAACTTTTAAAATCTGGAGTTTTTCCTCCGTAGTTCAGCACACCCAGACCCGCCATTTTATTTTGCAAACGTGTTTCACAGCTTCTGTTTATTTGGACTTTGAATTCTGGTCGACTCTATGACGGACTATTAGGGCCACGCTATGATTTTTTTATTTTTAATTACGAGAATAAAGTCAAAATATTGCAAGAATGAAGTTGTATTACACGGATAAAGCTATTTTATGAGAACTCGAACACAAAACATTAAATATTCAAAAGAGTAATGTTGAGCATCTTGTGAAGTTATACTTATGGAATAAATTTTACAGATAAAATTTTATACAAATACTTCATCTTTTAATGCATCAGCATCACATTATTATCAAAAGCAAGGCTTTGAAAAAAAATTGTGTAAAGAACTGAGTTCATTTTGAAAAAAGAACCACATGAACTCAGGTGCTCATGTCAGATCCTGATCATTTTATTGAAGCTTTCTTCTCATTAACTCAACTTTGCATTTAATTTAAAGATGTTTTTTCTGGTAAAACTTCATATTTATTCAGCTATTTTTATAAATATAATAAACAAAAATTCTCATAGGCTCTAATACTCTGTTCTACAACACCCAGAAGAGATAACTGAAATAAAAGCCACTTTTTGAAAATATTTTCTGTCATTTGGCATTTCTTTTTTAGAAAAGAAAGCAAGAAAAAAATGTTTTTATTAAAATTGGTAAGCAGATCTGGTATGGAAATATCTGATATTGTATCTTAAAGTCATATCACTCAGGCCTAAATATGTCTGATGATGTTCATAACAGCCCACTGTGAAAATATCTTGGAGCTGCTTCTCCCACAGTGCAAGACGAGCACCTGATTTGTGGATATCTCCTGACTCCATCTCTGATCCGACCAAGCTGACGCCTCTTTCCAGTCTGAGTATTCCCCCACCTGGAGGTCCGAGTGAGTTCTAACTGCAGCCGCTTGCTGAATTACAGATGACACTATTAAAAAAAACAAAAAAAACATTCCCTATCAACCAACCAATCAGATTTTAATCTTAAAATGAGTGAACCAGGTGTTTTCTCGGTTTACCTGAATTCACCAGGAAAACTGTCCTCTTGGCATTTTCCTGGTAGCTTCCTCGGATTTGGTGGGAGAGCTCTTTAGTTAGGAGTACTGCAATGAAGGTCTTCCCTGAGTCCGTGTTCAAGCAGACGATAGTGTTGCGTTCAAGAGCTGCTTCGAGAAGTTCGACCTACAGACAACGATCCAATCAGGCACAAAGGTCATGAATGCTGGACAGACAGGGTTCATACACTTTTCCCACATTAAGATTCAAGCACTTTTCAAGCATTTTCAAGGTAGGTTTCTAAACTTTTTCATCACCGCACTTTGGAAATAAAAATAAAAAAAAAAGACAGCTTCAACTCACTTATTACTGTTGTTAATCTCTCGTGACAGTACTGACATTCTAAAGCATGTTTTGAAATGACACACACACCGTACACACCTGACTGATCAGAGAACAAAACACTAATTCAACGAGAAAGAAAATCCTCCAATTTCAATGTTTAACACATAAAATTCAGGGAAATGTTTAGCAAAACAGATCAATAAGTCATTATTAGGAATAATTAAACAATCCAAACAAATTGTGTTAAGGTAAATTACCATCGTGCTCAATTAAACGCTTAAATACGACAAAAAAAAAAAAAAATCTTCCTGCTTAGTTTTCTGGTTTTTAACAAATAGAAATAATTTAGGTAATTCTAACCTATGTAAAACAAGAAAGGTTTGGTCCGATTTAAGTCCAGACAATGACATAAAAATGTGCCTGAGTATTTTTATTAGGTGTAAGAAAATATCTGGTTTCAACCGTAAATAACATTTTCCAAATTTAGGCTTTTGATCAAACGCTAGACTGCGCTTTATTACAAAACTGAGCAGGTTGAATTCAAAGCACTTTTAAGGACCTTAAACACAAATCAAGCACCTTGAAAACACCTAAATGATATTCAAGTGTTTTCAAGGATTTAAGGCACCCAAACGAAGCCTAGAGTTTCACTGCATTACGGGAAAGTCAGGAAGGAGCAGAGGGCTTGCCTGATATTTCCTGGGCGTGTAAATGTTGTCATGGATGGCCTCCTGCTGCCATGGCAGACCAAAGAAGGGCCCCATGGGTGAAGTAGCAGGGGTAACGAGCTGCAGGCCTGCCATGCTTCACTGAGCTGAGCTGGAGGTGGAGGTGAAGGGGCTGCGCTCCTCCAGACGTCCACTTATCTCATTTCATCTTCCCCTCTTGACTGAAGATCACTAACAGGACAGAGGAGAACACTGATGAAAACCTAAGGAAAATCTTATTCCGGATTCATCCATACCAGAATAAACATGAAAGATACTCACAGGTAACAGCTGAGTTTATTGACGAGCAGAGAACAGCTAATCTGGGCTTCATGGTAACATTTCTGTTCAACTCCTGATTCTCTCCTTCATTTAGGTGGAAACAGTCATAACAGAAACACAGTGCAGAGTTATCCTCACATATTCCACAACTCACAGGGATACACGCACCAGCCACACTCAGCCTGGAGGAAACATGTAGCTCTTTACTAAAGTGATAAGACTTCAGGTCCACAGATTAAAACCTACAATCTTAGATGTTTTAGAACAATGGTTCCCAACCCTGGTCCTCAGGGCCCACTGCCCTGCATGTTTTAGGTGTTTCCCTGCTGCTGCACATCGGGGTTAAACGAACAGGTGATTAACCGGCTTCTGCAGCAATTGCAAGAACGCAAATGAGGTATTGCAGTCATGAATCAGCTTTGCTGGAGTCCGGACTCATCAAAAACATGCAGTACAGCGGTACCTGAGGATCAGAACCACTGGTTTAGAAGATATAAGAAAAATATTCATAATATTTTCTGCAGTCTTATCGCCATGAATGATCATAAATTACTTATATAAAGTAATTTATGAACGGTTTTATATCGACCGTTCGCTTTTTTTTTTTAATATGGCACAATTATCCAACTAATATCTAAAAACTGTTCAAGCAAGAAAGGGGCAGAAAGGAAAAAAAAAAATAGTAAAACATGCAGCAAAGATGCTCAGAGCATAAGCTGAACCCAAGAATAAGCTGAGAATATGGGACGTATGCGCTACCACAACACCATCAGTAAAACTTGTAAAGAAGTTATGGCTCCAGTGCTTCAGACTGATGTTGGACCTGGTTTAAGGTCAAAGATCCAGTTCAATCAGAATTAAAAATGGCCTAAAATGGTAAAATGTAAAAGATAAAGCATAGGGTTAGGGTTATTATTAATTAATATGTCAATATAAATTAATATTTCACATCTGCCCAGATGCTGAAATAATAAAAACCAAGTCCCATTCTTTTCAAGACAGTGAAGAATCCAGGTTGACGTAACAATGAGTGTTGCTGTCAACCTGGTTTTCCTCAACTGTGGTGCGTTTACTGATCAGAGAAAAAAATCTGACTTTTACATTTTTAGATCAGGCGGCCACTGGTGAAGCAGATTAAGCAGAAAAATCGCCTGATTTCTTACACAAGACAGTATTTTAATGCATTTCTAGGCAGAACGACTCACCTGTCAGAATGGGTCACAAGGCAGCAGTCAGACTGAATCCTGCAGCTCTGCACTAACTGCAAAGACAAAGAGGAGTAAAATGTGAGAAGCACAACATTTCAGGTTATTTCTATAACGACGACACTGTTGAAGTTGACTGCGTCACTAACCTAGAAAACGCTTTGTCGTTTTGTTTTAGAGTGAAGAAGGTTAGAGCACAGCTGCGTTAGATCGACCTGCTCTCAGAGGTTCTGGCAGCTCGGTCAGAACCAGACTATTTCTGTCCCGTCGGTTAATTATTTACAGGCTTTTTTTATGTAATGATGAGAATCAGCAGCCAGACTTAATCAGTATTGAACTTCTTATACACTGACAATGTTCAGTTAGTCAAATCGCTGTCCTACAGCGATCCGAAAGATCTTCACAGTCCCTGATGTGTGGAAACATTATTCTGACTCAGTTTGGTTTATTTCTGTGTTTTCTTTGATTTATTTTTTTTTCTCCAAGTTGAACTAATGACCCATGCATCCCTGACTGCAGAAACAAATTAATTAATAAGACGGAAAATCTCATAAAATTCAGAGCAGACCAGAACCAGAAGACCTGAGTGGTCTGGAAGGTTGCTGCTGGGACATCAAATGTTCTTCAGGCAACAGAAGACTGTCTTTGTAATTGTCTTTATGTGACTCTGGAGGTTCATGTCTGAATCCATCAATACACCCAGATTTCAGGCCTTGTCTGTAGTTTCTAGATGCAATAACTGAAGCTGCCAGATGACTAGATTATTCCACTTTGGGTCCAAAGATAATAACTTCAGTTTTGTTTCAGTCCAGCTGGAGAAAGTTACAGCACCTTGATTTGTTCTAAGCATCTGTTCAGTCTCCTACTGACATAGTATTGTACAGCTGTGAATCACCTGCGTAGCTATGGAAACCAGATGTCCCTGCAAGAATAAGTGGGAATAGACAACAGATAAGCCAAAATTGGACTGTATATGGTGTATTCCCCCCCCCCCTGGAAGGACATATCCTGTGACCCAAAAGTAGGAGCAGGAGAGAGTTGCTTGGATAACTTTACTGGGCAAACCTGTGACATGGACACCTGTAGGAGAGGATATATTGACAATATCTTGGTTCATTTAGATCTCAAGAAACTGGGTCAATAAGGGGGAAAAGTGCAGAATATTTCTGACCTATTTGATGCACCTGGATTTAAGTCAAACCCCCCATTATTATATTTATTGATCACTAACAGATTTGAATGGAACTTGAGTTTCAGTTCCTATTCACCTGGTTTAAGTAATGTGTTTACCTGCTGACGTCACCTGTCAGTCATGTTCAGGCAGAAATGAAAAGATTTCTATCTGTAGGTGAAAGCAGGCAGAGCTCAGACTGGCCCGGGATCAGGACCAGGGGGGTTCCGCCGAACCTAAAATAACCCTATAAGCCCCCAGCTGGTCTGGGACTCAAACCAGGAGTCCGTCGATAAACCGGGAACAGAACCAGGAATCGAACTGGGAGCTGCGATAATAGCTTTTAGCCAAAACTGAACCAGAACCCCTCAGCCGAACCTGGTCAAGAATGTTAGCAATGCTAGCAGGTTAAACATGTTTTTAACCCCGTCTGGTTCTGACCCGGTTCGTATTGGTGTTTTTTTTTTTTTTTCAACCAGTCGTGTCTGTGTGACTGGACCAGAAGCAGGGCCTGAGTCCCGCAGCGTGGGGACGGCCCCGCACCGCCACGCTCCTCCATCATCATCATCATCCTCATGTCAGTGGGCTAACAGCTAGCAGGGCCGCTGTGTAGCGCAGAATATTCGAGAAACACCGAACAGACACGCAGAAACTCACCCGTGGAGTTAAATCCTTCTGATTGTCCCAAACGAAAACATCTGAACTGGCTCCGTGGAAATCCTCGCTGCCATCCAGGCTCGGTGTCCCGGTTTGTGGCTAGTTGTCCACGGGGGACCACTTCCTTTACCTGGGCCTCTGCTACGCTAAATTATTTACGCTATCTGCGCAGCCGTAGTTGTTCATCCCGAACGCTAACCTACGTAAGTGGACCAGAATAGGCTTCCTGCGTACGGAGCTCACCCTCCTCAGACGGAAACTGCACATTCCAGAGGTGTAGAGAGATTATTTAGGGCCGTGGGAGGCCTTTAAAATACTGAAAATATTTCGGAAAATAACAACAACGAACAATGATTATAAGTAACAGAGATAAAACGAGATTTTCACAATTTAATTTTTTGCTCCATTAAAAATATTTTTGAAAAGTTGTTTTTTTGCATTATATAAACTGTGCTAATTATGTGTGTAAGAACTTTAAAAAAGAACCATAATCACAAAATAAAATAAGTGGTTTAAATAAAAGTGTTAATAACATTACTATTGCTGTCAAGATGAGTAGATATACATAATTTAAACTGTTGTAATTAGTATCAGTTAATATTAGTAGAAGTAAAAAAATAAAAAATAGGGAGGTACCATCCATCCAGTATACCCACTTTATCTTGCAAGATTGCAGTCATTGTGCAAGCTGCAGGTTACACCTTGGACAGGTCTCCAGTCCATTGCAGGGCAACACAGACACACACAGTCGTATAATAAGGACAGTTCAGAGAGACCAATGAACCTAACAGTCATCTTGTTGAATTGTGGGACTAAGCTGGTGTGCCCTGAGACAAACAGAAAGACCACAGACTGTGATTTGATGTCAGGGCCCTATGCAACTCCTCCAAGCTGAACTCTATAGATCTAAATAAAAACCATAACATCCAAATTAAGATGAGAACATATATTGTTGTTTAATTTGACAAATTCAACCAAAATTACATTAAAATTAACTCTTCTGTGGAACGGTTGTTGGCACTTTTCAGTACACAAAAAGTTGTTTTGTGCCATCCTCAGTATATATTTTTTTTACATCTGATTCTTTATCTTGACGCATTTCTCATATCAGACGGACATTATCACCCTATAGGGGATTATCCAGGTGTCCCTGGTGTTGCTGTTTTCTTTGTTTTCCATCATGTCACTACATCAAACTGGTTCCACAACTCTTTCTTACTTTAGCGTTGTGACTACGGTCTGACAGCATCCCAAAGTAGAGCAAGGGCGTAACATTTGTGGGTTGACTTCATCGCCTCTCCTGCTGATTGCCACGTATAAAGAACAAGCAAATTACAGATTAAGAGAACGATATAAAAGGGGTTTGTCATCGTTTTGTACGCTCAGTAGTTTTGTTCAATGGTCAGTAGATGGCACCATCAAGCTAATAAAACAATTTTGATTTTGATTTCAGACAAAAAAGAAACCCTATGTGAAGTGGAACCACCCTTTATTTTAGGGTGACATGTCATGCTGCTTTATAAATGAAGCATTTGACACGAACAGCTTCACCAAAGTGTTGTTTTGTTTTACTAAAAACAGATGAGGAGAGACTCAGTTCTGATGTTGCTAGTGTACACTAATAAGACAAAACCTTTGGAAAATTCTTCTGGAATATGTTTGCTGGAACATAAATCGTCTTTGCGATTGAATACACTACATATTGCTCCTAATAACTAACCTACATATTCTCTCAGTATTTTTAAGCATCCCATATCTCCAAATGTTTGATGGTGTTATGTTGGATATCAATCTATCCATCCCCATTTTTGTTGTTTAGATGAGTAGATCCTACATCATCTTTGTCTATTTTTTCTCTTCCTCAGAAATAAATAACAGCATTAGCAAACCAAAGACTTGCTGTTTTCATAAATTCAAAAATATTATCTGCTAACACTAACTGGCAAATTCAGTAAATACACCTGGTTAGTACTTTGCTAAACCACTTTCCATGTTGTAGATTCAACAAGTTACTTATTGACCAGATAGCATCACAGATTTGCTGCAGATTGTTCGACTTGTCATTTCATGTTTTGAATCTCCCATTCTGTCACTTCCTAAAGGCGTTCTGCTGGATTGAAATCTGGAGGCCACTGGATTATAATCAATTCATTCAAGAAACCAGTTTGAGATGATTGGAGCTTTGTGACATAATGCACTATCCTGCTGGAAGTAGCCATCACAAGATGGCTGCATAGCGCTTCTAAAGACGTGTAAATGGTTACTGACAATATTCACTAACCATTTAGCCTGTGGGGTTTCAACCATGTTTGTGTCGGTACTAAAGTATCCCAAGAAATCATTCTTCACATATTGTGCTACCACCATAAACCTGAACCATTGATACAAGGCAGGATGGATTCATGCTTTTACCAAAATTCTGATCAGCAGTTTCTTAGCTACTCAGACCACCTAGTCCTGCCCTAACAATGCACCTTTAAAGTCACCTAAACCCCATTTCTTTTCCCATTCTGATGTTTACCAAACTATTTTCACCAGCCAAATATTTTGAGTAGTTGCCATCTGGTTGCTTGATTGGGAAATTGTGTTAGCAAGCAATTTAAATAGCATTTTGACTGCTAGTGTATATTTTTAGTCAATATGTTCCTCTCGCACCCTTCAAACATTCAGAATGTGCTGCAGAAATATGAAAACATTTCAGTGGACCAAAAGAAATGGACAAATCTGTTGATATCCATATTAGGGGCACTTTAATGCATCAGTAACAACCTAATAAGGTAAATAATATACATAAAATATACTCAAGTCACTCACACTGACTGGTTTCTGCTGGATTAAAATGCAAACAAAACAGGATATTAAATGCAGAACTTCAGTGATTTTTGACAATTTTACAAAATCCTTACATATATTTCTTATAATAATAACAGTGCAACAAACAGCCAGAACATTAAAACCAGTTTGTTTGTGTAATGTTCAGTAGGTCAAACAGCAAGAATACAAGACATATGTGGGTCATTGGCTGTGTATGTTGCGGGTCCTGAGGGTTGCTGAGTTGGTGTCTCTGATCGGATCGGTCTGTTTTGCATTTAATCGTTCCTGAGCAGGAGTCGTGTTGGAGCCGGGTCGTGGGGGTTCTGGAAGGAAATGAATGTTTGAACCTTCCTCTGACTAGAAGTGTATTTCTCCTCCAAGTGGTTCTAATGTTGAGGCTGATTACAGACTTCAGTCAGTAATAAGTGTACAATTAGCACAAAGGTGTGTAAATAGTAAAACCAGAGCAGGCACACAGTAGTGATGAAGATAAACTGTGATGAGCAGCCTCTCTGCTGCCCCCAGTGGACGGAGGAGATGCTGCAGGGAGAAGCTTGATGAGCAGAAGAAGACAGTTCAGTGTCTGGTGGTGGTTTCACACAGAAATGATTAAAATAAAATAAAATAAAAATAAGTGTTCCAAACATCAAAAACCCATCCCCCCTATCTTATGATCCACAAACATTCCCACTCAGTCTCCTAAAACACTACGTGCTAAATCCTGCTGAAACCAGTGACCTGATGTTCATCTGCTGGTGGAGTTAATGTATCCAACATGATCTTTGGCAGTTTGTTTCTTCAGATTTCCTCATTACAAAGTGCAGCACCATCAGAAAGGCTCCATCAAACTTCACGAACATACAAAAAACTAGAACTGATCATCTACATTTTGCTTCAGTCTTTTATATGATAGTTCAGTCTCAATGCGTGACAGGAACGTTTGTCCAAAATGTCCCGAGACAGTAAAGGAGCAGAAACTGTAACATGTTCCAGGTTTAATAAACAGGATGCCACTGTGGATCCATCAATGAGGCTGTAATCTAAATCTTTACTTGTATTAAATCAAGATTTTGACTCCTTTTTATTTTTCTAATGTGAATAAACTTTTAAATTAATCACATTCACATTATTCACATTCTGAACATGAGGTAAATTCTAGTTCCTGATTAGCAAACTGAGCATGCTCAGACAGTTGTTTGCCGCAGGTCAGATAATGAACCCACACAGCCACAAGGTACATTACCAAAAAGTATTCAGTCCCTTTCGACTTTTTCCGATTTTGTACGATTACACCCACAAACTTCAGTGCATTTTATTGGGATTCAACATAAAATCGTCCATAATACTGGAGTATTAGAATTGAAAAAGTGACTTGGACGTGGACAATAAATACACAAGCAGGATTACAAGGGAACAGTTTAGATCAAAGTATATTCAGGTGTTAGAATGGCCTAGTCAAAGGTCAAACCTAAATCAGATTGAGAATCAGTGACAAGACTTAAAAACAGATGTTCACAAACCCCCTCTATCCAATCTGACTTGCTTGCCACAAATTTCAGCTTCTGGATGTGAAAAGCTGGTATAAACCCCAACATACTTTCTTAAGTGCAGTGAAAAGAGCTTCTGCAAACTATTAACTCCGATAACAGTGACATTTTCAGATTGTTTCTGTAAAAACCTTTGAAAGCCATGTATAATCTTACTTCCAATGCACAAGTATGCATGATCCATGTTGCACACATTGAAGTTTATGTTTGTAATGTGACAAAAGATGGAAAAGGTCAAGGAGTGTGGATATCTCTAAGACCCTTTAAAATGTTCTCCGGACAAACTGGAATACATTACTGATTCAGATGTGGGTGAAAAATCACAGCCAACCTCTACCAACTTTTAACATTCTTCAGTAATTGTGTTTTATTTACAGATCAGAGATCTGTCAGTGTTACAGCCCCTGATACACACCTGCCTTGATTCAGTCTGAATGCATGATTTGTTTCCTGGTTCAAGCTTTGCAAAAACCTTCTAAAACTTTAAACAGGACTTCAAATTTATATAAGTTTTTTTTTAAGTTTAAATTTTCTGCAAATGCAACAGAAACTTATCACAGTTCACAGCGTTGTGATTCTGCACATTAGCATGCAGACGTAGACCTTCAGCGTGAACCAGCTGATCGATCAGCTGCTGGACAAAATGCCACTGAGTTTGTGCAAAGCGTTACAGAGAACCAGTGGAGAATAAATGAAGCTCCCAGGTGGAATACAGGAGGAAAAACCCAAACTTATGTTAATCTGCACACATCTGCAAAAGAAGCATGTGAAACCAAATATTCTGGATCATCAGGCAGCATTATAGTTAAAATAGCAGTCCTGACTTAGTAATGAAATGAGACTGAAGCAGCAGATCTGTAGGATGAAAAATTAAAATGATAAAGCAACTATGGCTAAAATGAACCAAAAAATTACTTTGTAATAATTCATGTTTGTGATACTATAACAGTCAAACAAATTACTAACTTAAGTTTAAATTTCTATATCTTACATCAGAAAATGAATATTTGATTGATACATTTTTGTTTTGGGTTTTTTTTTTTTTTTTTTTACAAAATGTTCCTGTGGCAGCATGTTTTCTCGGCAGTTACACAGAAACTTTTCATAATTTCCATAAAATAATTTTTTCTCTCTCTGATGATTAGATCTACGTGAGTGATTAAAATTTAAAGCAGCAGGTTTAGTTATTCTCCCAACTTTATGAATCTGTAAATTTACATTTGTAGACTTCATTGTTTACATAAAAGCAGAACATTTTCTCTTAAAATAACACCATATATATATATATA